>VDFB02289866.1:0-65773 GCA_007258455.2 Sequoia sempervirens | reverse complement strand
CCAACATAACCAATAACCGTTTGAATATTCATATTTGAGTACTTGTTCTGAGTGAGGAGGATAGCCAATTGTGAGTTAATTCTAAGGGAGAAAGGCATAAACCTGTGAAGGAATTGACAATTAATTGATAGAGCAAGGAGAGTTGAGAGTATACGCTAAGACATCTACATTGAAGGAAAGCTAAATATCAGGCATGGGATATTCTTCTACTATCATTTTTAATTGTGAACCTTAAATATTTATGAAATTGTGTTTAGTGCTTGTGCATAAATAGGGAATTGCATCATATTCTATATTTCTATTGTGTAAAGAAAGTAAGATGTTTGTGAATTGCAAATCTTTTTACATCTAGGGAGAAGATTGTATAAAGGATAAAAGATGCATACTTGAGTGATTGCATTAATTGTATGATCTCCATATAAGGAGAGTATGGCTGTATTAGTTATCATACACTAGGACTGAAATGAGAACAGGAGTCAAGTAAATTTTGTCGGCTTAAGTTATTAGATTAACTGAGATAAGCTTGAGAAACTCCTAGGAGAAAGATTTCCAATATAAGAGGGATTATGTGAATTACTTGTTATGCTGATTCATTTCTAGCAGTTAGTATGTTGTAGGTTAGTCTGGGGTGACTGATTATCCATTGAAGGACATAACCTATGCATAGTGTAAGATAGCCCTAAGTCAAATTGGCCCTAAGTAGTGTGTGTGATAGATGACTTTCTCAGTCATTTACTGAATTAAAACACTTTGGCCAAAGTAATGTAATGTACCTACATCCTCTTAGATTGGGCGATGATTACATTGTCAGTTCACCGTGATCCAATAGTACATGCTAGTTCGGGATTGTGGGAGTTACAAGGATCTAGTCATTTAGGAAAAACCACTATGCCCAGTCAGTTAACAGTATCGGTTACTCTACCAATCTCTTCGTCGAAGGGAGGGCCATCTATTGAATAATAGATGTGTGGGGGACCGCATTATAAGTCCGTGGTTGATGGAAAAGCGCCTGAGTGATATTTCTCCTCCGCAACAGGCTACTAAAGTACCAAGATTTGAAAGGGAAGATCCTAGACTGTCTTACTACTATTTGTTCAAAAGCTCATTGAGCTATGTTTTGTACTTGTATGTATTCTTACTTTGATGTTTACTTGAAAAGGAAAAGTTATTTTATTTGTAATGAAAGGCAATGAAATGTATTATGTTGAAATGATTTCAATTAAAAGAAAAGAAAAATTTTATTACAAAGGCTATTTACTCATTATCTTTATTTATCTGATGTAAAATTAAGAAATTTTTATTTCACGCAAGGGTTAAGGCTTAGTACGTTACAAATTCGTCATTTTAGATAAAATCTTCATTTTTAAATTGTTGATTTTCATTGAATGGAAGTTCTATTTAAAAAAATAAAGTTTAAGAAATTTTTTTTATGCAGCCCACAGCGGCTTGTGGGAAGGCTGCACTGTGCAAGGCAACAGCCCTTCCACAAGCCACGGCCTATGGAATGGATGCCGCCCTTCCACAAGCAGCACTCCCTTAAGGGGGCCATCGGCCTCACCCTCATTGCCATTATGTATGAAATCTGGTATATATTTCGCAGCCTTCAAACTTTGCTTCTATGCATGTGCCAGTCTGCGTTTTCTTATGTGGAAATATTATGTCTGAAAGTATAAATATATATATGTATATAAATAAATATATATATTTATATGTTTATATATATATATGTATGTAAAGGGGGCCATCGGCCTCACCCTCATTGCCATTATGTATGAAATCTGGCATATATTTCGCAGCCTTCAAACTTTGATTCTATGCATGTGCCAGTCTGCGTTTTCTTATGTGGAAATATTATGTCTGAAAGTATAAATATATATATTTATATGTTTATATATATATATATATATATCATTTATTTTAGTTAAAACCGGATAAGTAACTCAATTTTTCTTATGGTTTATTTCTTTTCATTGGATTGTAAATATAGATGGACATGCAAACCAAAATAACAAACTTTGGAGTTAAAATGTGTTTCCGAAAGAACTCTTTGATTAGTGAATGCTTGAAACTTAAACAAACTTATGAGATGCTATTTATATTCTTTCTATGGAATTACTTCCATGACAAGATGTCGAATGTGGGCTCCCAGAGATGGTAATTTACTTTTTCTAAATTACCATTTAGTTTATTATTGCTTGGCCAAGCTACTGTACCAGTGAAATAGATGATTTTAAAAAGCCTAGATTATATGTTATTCATGTCTCTGCCACATCCTGTATGCAAGAATTATGTTTTTCTAGTTTAGGAATGCATATAGGCATCAGGCACGCATCAAAAGATTCCTTCCTGCTTTTACCGTTCCAGGTTGCTAGGCTCCTCGTGTAGCGTCGGTGCTTTCTTCGTGTTAGGAAGAAACCCGGGGAAGTTCAGTACTTCGTGGTTGGACGAAAAAAGCGCCGTAACCTCACTCTTGGCCTCGGCTTGTGGAAGACCATTAGAGTCATGGTGGTTGAGGACAAAGATACTTATGCTATAAGATTCATTATGGATATACTTCTTTGTAATATTCTTGTATGGCTTTCTTAGCCAATCTGTAAATGTATATTTATCTTCACGGATGTAATTGCTGTATTGATGCAAAACCTATACTTGTAACATTGAAACAAATGTAATGTAACACCCCTTTTTGGTGTTTGTAAATGAAGTGTAACACTCTAGTGTATTAAACTTGAACTTCATTATTGTAACTTGCTATTGTGCAATTATAGATAATTTATCTAATATATGCTTTACTTTCCTTATTTGGAATAAGCATTGCTTTTTGGAATACTATTTTTAGTATGTGGGTTTTTCGCGCTTTACATATTCGGTAAGCAGTTGAAGAATGATTGTGCCCTTATCGATATAATGCAAGTCAATACTAGTCTTGAGTAATGCTACTTTGTCAAAATTGAATCTGCATTGTAAAAAATGAAGTATAGATTGCAAAATGAGTGTTTTAGAGAAAAGTGACTGCAGTGATTAAATTGTGATTTTTTCAATCAGTGAATTTCCAACTCACAAACCATGCCCCTGATCAGGAAAAAACCGGTGATCCCAGTGATCCAATCCAGATCAGATCACTAGCATACCCTCCCTGAAAATAATAGTGAATTTTTGCAAAATTATGCTACTATGCTCTAAGGGGTCAAATAATGTCATATGAGAGACATCCACCTTGATTCACCAATTGAAGGCACCACCCATAGACACCCATTAATATTGCTAGCATACAAACCTCTTAGAGGCCAAACACCATACTCAATACCTAGCCTCTCTTTGGCTAGAATCCAAACATATAAAAAAGAAAACTAAGGAATCAAATAATTAACTTCCACATATGGCTAAAGTAGGTAAATTGGACTCAAAAGTACAACCTAGCTGCAACACAAGGGATAAAAAAGTAGATTTACAAACATGCTACAAGCCCAAACTAGACTAAACCACTGTAATTATAAAGTGGCAAATAATGCAAGTAAACCCTAAGTATCTCAAGAAGATAATGCCATAAATTACCTACATTACAAATACTCGTGGAATGAAGACCTGTAGCCAAAGATAGTTTCCATGACAAGACATGAAGTATGCCCCTAAACTTGGGGCCCTAAATAATTAATCGCTATGAAAGAGACATTATTAGATCTGATGATAATTATCAGAGAGAATGGCCTTTACAAAGTGGGCCTAGTTATGTGATAATGGGGTGGCACAAATGTCTCCTAACATTCTATGCCAATGATCATCCAGTATTAGAAAGTTGGTAATATGTGTCCTATTGGATCTATTGGAACACTAACTAGGAGGGCTGGTTGACCCCCTTGAATGCAGATTATTAGATCTACCGCATCTAGAACAAGAAAATAAGGATAAAAGTGGGAATTTTTATTTACTGGACGGAGTTAATTTTAGAGGCTGAAAGGAAGCAATTTTACTGATCTATCACCATCTATGTACAAAGGAGCCTTAAGATTTTGATGGTTTATAATCTAACAATTCTAAACAAAAATTTAGTGTTTTATGACTTTGACATAACTCCATGTCCAAATAATTAATCATTACAAAATAATACAAATGCAAGAGCAGCCAAACTCAATCATTTTCCATTGAGATGAAGATAAGTATAACTTTAAAAGCATATTAGAGTCTCTATGTTTGGCCAAAGGGCATGTCGATCCAAGTCATGCCTAAGGGCCTTACTAAAAGGATAATTTTCCCTAAAGATCAAATTACAAAGTATGTTCCACACTAGAAATGTCGAGACTTCTAGCTTCAACAGTTTCCTTTCTAAGAACAAAACATAAGAAAATGAAAAACTATAATTTTGTACAATTGTGATTGTCCATGTTCCAAAATCAACTATACTTTCTACCAGAATTGCAATTTGAAGCAAAATCGTGCACAGTTTCTATCTTTATCATATAAGTCTCTCAAGAAAAACTACAAGGGCCATAGTTAGAGTTTAAGTTATCATCAACCACAATCCACAGAACTTTTCCATAAACGAATATTTAGAATAGCCACACATATAATGTAGCATTCATCTTACTTTTCATCTATGTCTAATGTTATATGCCTTTTGTAGAGGCTACTAATTTTCTCCTCAATTGCTTCTCCTCCTATCACAACTATGAATGAAAGACTCAATTAGCAGCATAATGAAGAGAATTTCAGTGTATGAAATGTGATGGATGCAAAAGAATTGTCAGCATACCTTGACCAATTAAAACAGCATGGCGTGATCCTGCTGTTGCTTTAATCAAAGTATTTAGATCATACGATGTGTATGGCCCATCAGTTAGCCTCCCTGGCCTGAAAATTGCAATCCACATAGGAAAGCATTGAACATCATTATTCATTATTAAATGGTTACTAAAATAGAACATAAGATGAAAAAGCATTGAATAATGTTCCTTGGAAATAGAAAGTTAAATGCTTTTAATATATGCAAATCGGAAACTGACCTGATAATTGTGAAAGGAACCCCAGAACTCTTAAGAAATTCTTCTCCCATCTTTTTGAACTTTAGCACTCCAAAAAGGTTCATGATGCTGTGTAAAGATGTAAAATATTAAAAACTGTTCAAGTCACTTAAAAATCATTACTAATCAAATCATAATAATACAAAATTAAGTAGCCCATGCTCAATGAGTACAGTTCATCTGAAATAGAGTGAAGGTGGCTTTGAGATATGCCTCTAAAACACCACCTTTTTTATTAAGTAGCACTGAAATGCATTTATTTGTATCTTTAAATACAAGCATAACATAAATCAAGATTGTCTATTTAGTACTTACTTTTTGTTTCAAGACCTAGCTATTTACATTTTCTTAAGAACTTGATTGAAAAGTAAAATACTGAACAAAACATGCTCACTAATCATCTACAAACATCACTAAGTGAATCAACTTGCCTCACTCCAATTATTTGGATGCTTTCAGGAACATGTTCCCAAGTTCCAACTATATAATCATTTGACTCAGATAAGATCAAGTAGTATATCTAAAACAACTTTGAACAAAGGGTGATAATAACAATCACAAGAATCATAAAGGATAATTGTCAGGAAGCTAAAGAAATTTAAAAAACAAAGCAAAGTTCCAACAGGGACAAATAATCTGAGAGTAAAATGACTGTAACTAAGCTACCAGACAAAGCTGTGACACTTTCAGTGATATCTTCAATTAAGTACAAAAAGATACCAAACAGTGTGCTATATTTTGAACCAGATTTTGCCTTCTTTAACCCAGACAAGCTTCAAAGACAAGATTACTTTTTGTCTGAGGTCAGATTCATCAATGAATTTCATGTGTTGTTCTACAAGCCTATAATAGTTTGCAGGTTCTGCAATGATCATGCAGAGTTCCATAGTCCACAGCTCTGCACAATAATTTAAAGTTCTGCAGTCTACATAGATTTTGCAGACTCTATCATAAACATGAATGATAGCATGAGCTGCAAAAACTTGAAGGCAACCCAAGTTCATACAAGATTTGCAAGTATCATGTATCCCATTAGCTGTTAGTAATAATTGATATGCTGATGGACCATATAACATATGGGTAGAAGTCATGTAGCCTAGTGGTTAGTTGGATAAGTTGGCATCTTTTCTAATAGACCTGATGTTCATTAAATTGTGGGGCAAGTATCAAGTCAAATCGGCTGATGATGGCTGAAATGGATTGAAAATATTAATGTTCACAAATGATCAAGAATAGGTCAATGGGACTGGAACACACAACTGTTCTAATAATGAAGTACTAGGGGAAAAAAGGCCCTAGGCTCAAAGCTAAAATAAAGCAAAGAAAACAAAGAAAACAAAGAAGCAGACAAGTGGGAGTAAACCAAAAAAGTTAATGTAAGAACCCTGCTGGTTCTAACCCTTGCGAAACTGATATGCTGATAGAGTTTGTTTTGTGTTTTGATTTGTTTTTGCAATTTTTGGGTATTTTTTTAATTATAAACGATTTTTGTATTTTCTCAAATAATATGCCAGGTAACAAATGCAAGTAGCAAATAGAGATAATCTAAAACTAAAATGATTCTTCAATTTATGATATTTATTATTTGCAAAATATATTCAAAGCAGCCATATAGAATTACATTGATGGATTATCTCCAATAGTTTCTTACAATGTAAATGCATACCCGGAAATTAGAAGACAACCACTTTACTGAATTCTGGAAATGCTAGCAGCCAGGTATCGGTTTGATAAAATGATTGATTGCAGCCAACTGTAGTGTCTCCACCTTGTTATTGATTGCAATCTGATTTAACGCCACAAACCTCCATTAAAAACCCTTGAAATAGTCATTAGCTTAAGCACCCAGCAAACTGGAACCTAAACCCTCACACGTCTTCCTCAAAAAATGCTTTTCCTTAGCATATAATTGCTGCTACACTACTGCCCTGCATAGACGTCCTCCAAGAAGCCAGAAATCTGCCTGGGACTTAGGCGTTTGTGCCTCAACTAATGCAAACAGCAGTAAATGTGAACCACGTGCCCTTGTAGGAATGGCACAGCTAACAATGGAGGCTCTCCAATAATGTCTTCAATGGGAATACTACAAACATTCTGATCTGCAGCAAGTATTCTTGAAACCCTTGATGGAATCTTCCAATAAAGTTCAAGTTGGACCTCTGTATGAAGCCCACCACAAGCAATAATCTCAGCTGGTCTTTCACAGCCTCAAAATTGCACAACCTATAAGAGTTTTCGTTCCAAAGGCTCAACAGTGGCAAAAACCCTAGCTGGTTCCTTCTCCAAGCAAGAACTCCAAAAATCACAAGCTTTTAATCTTCAAGAATGAGAATCCATTTACTTTTTGAAATCTTATATACCCTCCTCAAGGAGGTCAATCCCTTCTAGTGGCTTCTAAAATGCATTTAATATCATTTAAAATAATATAACTTGTGTGCACATTGACTTTATAAAATACTTTAATATTTAGGCTCCAAAATATAATTCATTAATGCACTTTTAAGTCACTTAAATGAGGGTCATGGCCCCATTGAGCATAAAGTGACTTTTTAAACTTTATATTATAATTTTATATTACTTTATTATCATTAAAAAGACTTTAATGATAATAACTTTTGTTGGCGTTTCAATTAGCACCTCTGGAGTGCTTATTGGAAACAGTCATCTATTGCAAGTTTGTAGTGTTTGCTTCTTCAAATTGGGAGGGGAAGATCCCTTTTGTTGCTGATTTTTGTGTAAAAAGAATAAAGTAAACTACTTTCCTATCTTTTTTACTCAGCAATAGGACACAAGGGTGCATAAACACAATGCGTCGTAGCTAAGCTTTTCTTTGGTTTCTGTAGACCTCAACTACGACTAAACTAGCTTCTAATTTATCCTATCTCCTCAAGACTAACAGAGCATGAGGGCATAGGAGCGGGAATGGATGGTTCGACCACTTGGAAGAATTAGTCTCCCAAGATGCATCTGAAGGCTCTGAACCCCCAGATCCGTACTGAAATAAAATCCAAACGGTGGTTTATATCTCAAGATTCCCAAGGAGGTACCAAGACCTTTCCGAGGTGTAGGCTGAAAAGTAAACCACAAGAAACAACAAAGGGACGATAATCTAACTTTCTAAATTCCCAAGGAGGCACCAAGGCCTTTCCGAGGTGTAGATTGAAAACAAATTATTGAATACAACATACAATGATAAAACTTTGAGATTTTTGGATCAAAGGCATGGTAACTCTCCTGATTTATTATCTCAATATTCCACCAAAGTTACACGTTGGGACAGCAACTTGTGTCAAGAAACAATGACACATGAGGTGATCAAACCAAGACAACAAGAACAAAGATTGGACAAACCAATCTGAATAGAGAGAGCACAAGCTGTACTTGGTGCTTAACTATAACAAATACGATCCAAGAACATATACTAAGTGAACAATATGAAGGCAAAACTGCTCAGCGTTTTGCTACCGTGAAGTAAAGTTACACAATAATGAGCCCAAAACTCTTATTTATAGAACTCAAAGGAGTAGGCAACCCTAAAATTTCCTTGAGTTAACAAACAGTTCTTGCTAATCAACAAGATTTATTCCTATGTCTAAAAGTAGGTGAGCAAACAATTAACTGGAAAACTACTTCAGTTAACTGAAACTAAACAAAGAGTCAACTGGAAAACTACTTCAGTTCACTGAAACTAAACTAAAGGTGAATTTTATTACAAAAAGTGTCTCCAAAATAGACATCTACATTTAGTGGAGATCTGAGATCCACAAATTGTGGAAGTCAAATTAGACATCCATAATTAGTGGGATCTGACATGCATGATCTGTGGGACCTGGAGTTAACTTGGAAAGAGGCATCAAGTTAACTTCAATCACCATTAATGTTATTCTAAAGAGTAGGACGTCCTTTGTGGGTGCTTTACACCTCTTCTCCACTAGTCAACAGTTCTTCTAACTAGGCATTGACTTTTTCTGCCTCTTGCAAACTACTTTTGATATTCGATCTTCTTTCTAGTTGCATCATCCAGCCTTGTTGACATGGGATGTGGAAGGTAGTGTGGTAGTAATCGGTGGCGGCTCTTTGTTTGGAATGACTACCTTCCACATTTGGCTATCTATTGAACGGTGATGTCATTAACGCCTTCCAAGGCGTCCAACTTGACTACGGGCTTTACTTGATGCATGTCCATTTTGGGTGTTTTCAGAAATTCGTGAAGTAGGACCATTTTGGTCTTGATTTCAACTTGAGAGTACTATATTCTGAAAAACTCGACCGTTGATTGTAAACATGGATGTGTTCAGACAACTTTTTCTGCAACTACTAAAAATAGTCGGCCGAGGGGTAATTTTTATGAAAAAATTTGAGACATGGGTTTTGTTTAAAATAATTTTCTATATGGACCCAAAACGTCAGAAATCCCAAAAAATCACTTTTCCTCGTTCATGCAAGAGCTCTTCAAAGTAGTAGGTTTCAGAGGCAACAGAGGCTTATTTTTCCCAGAAAAATCTGACACATGGGTATTGTTGGCGCTTCAAAACTGAACAAACCTAGTTTGTCTGATTTTTGAAATTGTGACTTTTTTCGGAAACCCTAAAAAATAGGGGCAATAAGGCAACTTTTTCTGGTAAAATCTGGCACGTGGGTTTTGTTTAATATGATAGGCTGATCATTCCCAATTGGTCAGATCTGTGATTATCTGTTGCTTTCTTGGACATGCAAGAAGTTTTAAGATAGAAGAGAGGAATAGGACAAGAGGAAGATTGGAAGTTATTCTCCGCCTTTTTGGAAATATATGCTTCTGGATGCAACCTCTGAGAATTTATCTTTATGTGCAACTATTCTTCAAAAATACGAAGAGCGGTGAAAACCCCTCTGTCAGATCTTGAAAAGACGTCTTGGAGAGCAAATTGTTGTTTTAGCCTTCAACCTGCAAAGAAAATAATGAGATATGACGCCTAGGCTTGATATGTAATGATTCAAGTTTGAATGCATCAAGTTTAGGCGCCAACTCATGATTGAGGAGTGATTTGGCTTGATCTAGAGTTCTAAAAAATTATTTCCATTGATTGTGGGACATTTTGGTCAAGTTTGCCTCCAAAATCTCTAACTCAAGTCAACAAATCTCTCTTTGAATTTTTAGGCATCCTTCTTAAGTGTTGAACACGTTTTTCATTACTTTTCATGCTAAAGTGTCTCTATTCGACCCTTGCTCCCGGCCGTTTAGTTGATCTTTAGCTGTTGCTGACAAATGGAGGAAGAACGTCTATGAGAAAGCAAATAAGGTGATTGTGAATCTTTGGTTCTACTTTGGCCTGACATTCCAAGTTGCCAAGTCTCCATATTAACAAGGTATAGTGCATGCTATTGCAATTGTAGATCTTGGGTTCAAAACCCCATCGTATGAGACATTGAGGCTTCATGTGCTCAAATAGCTAGTACAAGATATTAAGGATGTTATTAACAAACATAGACTAGAGTGGGAAAAGACTGAATGTGCCATAATGTCATATGGGTGGACTGATAGGAGGAACCAAACTCTCATCAACTTCTTTGTCTCTTTTGATATCAACACAATCTTTTTGAAATCCATGAATGCATAAAAGGATCAAATCTATAGATGCACTGTTCAAATTGTTTGATGAGTTGGTCATGGATGTAGGGTCACCAAATGTTGTTCATTTAATCACAAACAATGTTACTACTTTGCTACTAGGGGACTCCTAAGGGATAATTGTCTTTCTATGCTTTTTAGCCCATGCACAACACAATGCCTTGATTTAACCCTAAACAGCATTGGAAAACTTGATAGGTAAAGGAGGTATTGCAAAAGACTCACATTGCAACCAATTTAATCTACAATCACACACAGGATGTTGTGCATGATGCACTCCTTCACAAAGGGCAAAGAGTTTGTCTAACCAAGGGAGGCAAGATTTTTTGTGCACTTCATTGCATTGCAAACTCTTCTCTGACAGAAAATGAATTTTAAATGAATGTTTGTTTCAACTAAGTGGTGAAGTCTAGGTTTAGCAATCAAATGGATGGTAGAATAGTGGTATAGCACATTTTTTCAGCAAATTTTTGGGATACAACAAAACAAGTTGAATTTTTAGAGCCTCCCATAAAAATTTTGAGACTAGTGGATGGGGAGAAATCCCTCATGGGCTATTTTATGATGCCATGGATAGGACCAAGGAGGTGATGTGAGATAGGATGGAAAATAATGAGGACAAGTACATGCCATTGTGAGACATAATTGATAGATGGGATCAATAGATGCACTCCCCTCCCATGTCACTCAATACTATTTAAATCCCTCATTTTATATCCTCTCATTCAACAATGATGTTGAGGTCATACAAGGCCTATTCATGTGCATGAAGAAAATGTTCGCTACCCAACAATGTTGGATGCAGTTTTGGCATAGCTGCCAATATACAAGCAAGCAAGGGGTTCTTTCTCAAGTATGGTTTTCGTGCAAGGCAAGAAGACCTTCAAACTAGGTAGAATTCATAAACTTTTAACGGTCTCTCTATATTGTAGACGTGCACACCAAAGGTGTTAAGCTTTCAATAGATCTTACATGATATCATATCGAAATAATTTGTGTTTCTCAATGGTGTCCTTGGCTGAGGTAACATGCTAAATGGAGGTGTATATTGGGCTCTAGGAGATGATATTGCAGAATTCTTGGCTCTTCTTGGTGGAGATAAAGAATTTCTGTTTCTTCTCCTTTAAGTAAAATATAAAATTTTATAAGTTAGAAGTTACCTATTGAAGAAGCTCTAGTTTGTATTATTGAATCTTCACTGGAAAGCAATGCGCATTTTGAGCCAGCCATACAGTTCATCCACTTGCAAGTGTATTTGGAGTATTTTTTACACATTCATTCCAAGAAACACAATTGTCTAACGTAACAACAAATGAATGAATTGATGTTCATTCCACCACAACCTTCACCTAAAGCTAAAGAAAGCTCAAGGTTAGAGTTTTGAAATATTTGCAATTGTAATTATAAATTGTCGTTGTTTTTGTTTCACTTGCAATTGTCAAATCTAATTTTTCTATGGAAAAAATCAAGTACTATCAAGAAAGATCAACCAATTGACCTTGATGAGATTGATCTAGATTTTGAGTGGATTGCAAATGATGATATCCTTCTTAATCCGGATGATTTCAATATCCTAATGAAGGAGAAGCTTAATTGTGATTTAGTTGAACAACTTAGGAGAGGCTTTGACCTAGGAGTTTCATCATCAAAACCTATAGCCCTCTAGTGTAGCTCTCTTCATAGCAGCAAGAGTCTGGCTACATCTGAATTTTTGGAACTTCGCACTCAGTTTGTAGGTTGAATTTGTACAAAATAGATTGTAATTGAAAATTTGAAAACTTCTAGCATCTAGTTGTTATTTATGCACTTTACAGTATGTATTGTGCAATACATTGTAACCAGCAATATGAACATAAATGAGAAAATCTATATTCAAAATTCATGAACTAAACTCTCAATTTTAATTGCTCTCTATATCTCTATGTTATCAAAATTCCTTTAAAGTTAAAAAAAATCAGGCTTTTCTCTCTCTTTTTTCTTTTGCTTTTTCTATATTTTTGAAAATTCAATTTTTTTCCAATTAAATCCCAATTTTTTGAAAAAAATCTTAATCTTTTGGTTTGTAGATTTTTTCCCCAAAACATTTTTGCTGCTACAGTCCTCTGAATAGTCCAGACAGTTAAAAGGCTGATGTCAACATGAAAAACAGTCATCATTTATAGTTTTGTACCCAGCTGAAATAGTCTTCCCCATTTGACTTGGGCCAAAACTGTCATTGTGCAGTCAACATTCTCAAGACGGTTTCATCTGCAAGAAAAACCATCCCATCCCATATCCAAAAACTGCAGAATCCATGGGGTTAAAAGGAGCTGAAGCATTTGGAATTCAAGCATTTCAAGTTTTAAAGACTGTTGTGCTTCTAGTTCTCTTTGAAGCATTCTTGCGATCTTGTTTTCATAAGACCCCAAGAGACCATTTTAATGAGATTCTTTTGGTTGCATTTAGTTGGGTAGGAACTGTGTTGCACATCCTAGTGAGCCTTTGAAGAGTCCAAATGCAATTGGAAAGTGTTGAGATTAGGTGTACAGAGCTTTCATAGATGTCCAAACATGTATGGGTAGGAACTGTGCTGCACATCCTAGTGAGCCTTTGAAGAGTCCAAATGCAATTGGAAAGTGTTGAGATTAGGTGTACAGAGCTTTCATAGATGTCCAAACATGTATGTGTTGTTGATGTTTTACCTGCAGGAGATATCTTTCTCTCAAAATCGAAATAATAAATGATATATAAATATTATTTTAAAGGCCGACCCAAGATGAAAAGTCGCCTTGGTTCTTGAATGAGGCCGACCCTTGTGAAGAGTTGCCTTGCTTGTGAAGAGGCACCTTACTTTGTATATATCGAAGGAGATGCTCATTCATTTGATCTTCTATTTTATTCTCAAGAGACATTCACACTTATCAAGGAGTTCATGCATCTACAGCAGATCATATTATTGCATAAAGCAGATCGACATTAAGGAGAGATCATATAATTGTGTATATTCATCTAAGTGAGGTGTGATTCTTTATTGCATCACATCGGCCTTGTGTGTGGCCAAGATTGTAAGTAGATTTCTGCTCCTTTAAATTCAATATATAAGAGAGATATTTTGGCTGGGTTTTTCTCCCTCAAGGAGGGTTTTCCTAGGATAAATTATGTGTTCTTTTTTCACTGTGTTGAATTTTCTGTTAATTTGCATTTCTGATTAAAACAACAACATGGTATCAAAGCGGGTTCAGAGGAAATTCGATCAGAAGCAATTGCAGATTTAAGATCACTTCCAGGTGTGGAGGAATTTGATTTTATTATTAAGCTTCAGGTGCTTTCAAGGAGTTTGATGTTTGAAGCTTCAACTGTGATAGATTATTGTTATAATATTGGAGCAACAAAACAATATAGAGATATTAGGAGGAATTGCATCTGAAGGCAGCAAGTCAAGTTTAGATATCACTGTGAGAAAAAATCTAGAAGTATATGACTGTGGTGTGGTTGTATATGGAAAATCACGAGCTGCTATTGGTGTGAGTGGATGCAATGGTACTTTGGTCTCTTGACATTGTTCTGAAGATCTGTGCGGGCTGTAATGGAGTTATGTTTTGGTTCTTGCTGAAGATAGTGTGTAGGTTCTATGTTATCTCCTCTCATTCTTGTGTCGTATGGGATATGAATTTAATGGAATGCTCAAGTCTGAAAAACAGTGTTCATTCTTCAAGTCATATGAGCTTCTGCGCATTGGTGTAAAGTTTGGAAATTTACCTATGGTGTATACATTTGAGGCTTCAGAGATTTTAGGGAACTCTATCATTTACATTCAATAGCTGAGAAGAGACTGCAAGACAAGAACCTGACTACATCTATTGACCAACATAAAGAGCTAAGTATTTCATTGTTGAATAATGATCATGAATTTTATAGTTAATAATAGTTCATGCAATAACATTGGGAATAGTGAATCATGTATGCTTCTAGCATTGATATTTCTCTTCGGGATAGTTTTGAACTATTAGTAATCTCTCTAAAATGCTTCCAGGACAGATCAAGGAGCAAAAGGATGACGAGAGATTGCATAAGGAATTCAAGGGAGGAAGAGCTCGCCGCATCCTATGAGGAAGACACGTAGGCTGAAGAAATGAACAAACATGAAGACACAACTTGCTACCATGGGAATGAGTTGGTGGCACATAACTGGAGACGTTTCTTCGAAGAGGAGGAATTAACATTCAGAGGGAGTCTGTCAATCCATCAGAGGCAACCTTGGACGAGGAGGTCAAGAGGTTGATGCAAGTACTTGGAGCTTCAAAGGGAGTCACATCATTATGAAGATCTATTGTAATGTTTATTTCTCTGTGACGGAGAAGTATGAGGTGAAAGCCCTTGTTAGTGTATATTTCTCTATGATGAAGAAGTATGAGGTGAAAGCCCTTGTAGTGTATATTTCTCTAAGACAAAGAAATATGAGGTGCAAGCCCTTGTCCATCTTTGAGACGGAGATGTGGTTCTTTCCACACATGGGAGTATGGTATGGTGGACGTCATGTTGAGAGACTCCATGACGACATCACATTGAGAGACTTTGTGATGAACCCTTTGTACTTGTGTTTTTCCACACATGGGAGTAGCCATGGTGGACATCATGTTGAGAGACTCCATGACGACATCACGTTGAGAGACTCCGTGATGGACACTTGTGCATATGTTTGTTTCCACACATGGGAGTATCCATGGTGGACGTCATGTTGAGTGACTCCATGACGATATCACGTTGAGAGACTCCGTGATGAACTTTTTCTCAAATGGGTGTAGCTATTTTGGATGTCATGTTGAGAGACTCCATGACATGGATATCTGGAAGGATACCTCCCTAGCTAAGAGGGAGTGTTGATGTTTTAGCTGCGGGAGATATATTTCTCTCAAAATCGAAATAATAAATGATATATAAATATTATTTTAAAGGCCGACCCAAGATGAAAAGTCGCCTTGGTTCTTGAATGAGGCCAACCCTTGTGAAGAGTCGCCTTGCTTGTGAAGAGGCACCTTACTTTGTATATATGGAAGGAGATGCTCATTCATTTGATCATTGATTTTATTCTCAAGAGACATTCGCACTTATCAAGGAGTTTGTGCATCTACAACAGATCATATTATTGCATAAAGCAAATCGACATTAAGGAGAGAACATATAATTGTGTATTTGCTTCTAAGTGAGGTGTGATTCTTTATTGCATCATATCGGCCTTGTGTGTGGCCAAGATTGTAAGCAGATTTCTGCTCCTTTAAATTCAATATATAAGAGAGATATTTTGGCTGGGTTTTTCTCCCTCGAAAAGGAGGGTTTTCCCAGGATAAATTCTGTGTTCTTTGTTCACTGTGTTGAATTTTCTGTTAATTTGCATTTCTGATTAAAACAACATGATGTGTAAAGTGTAAAGTGTAAAGTGTAAACAATGTTAATGAAGGCATCAACAAGGCAGCAAACCTGTAATAGCTCAAGGAAATAGTGGCATCAAAAGGAGATCCCACTCTTTTGGAATTTTCTCCCTATTTGAGTTTCTCAAGGTCAAATGTTGTTCTGTACTCCATTTTATCTGTGTTTTCTTGCTCTTGTTTTGCTATGTATTCTTCTTTGTTAAAAGCATAGTTTGCAGACTTGGACTCGAAAACTACTCAGCAAGCCAAAAAAAATTGACTCAACAAAAACTTGGCAACTTAAAAAACACTTAAATTTTTGAAAAAAAAAGGGAAATTTAAGAAAAATGTATTAAATGAGTTTGGTGGGGTTTGGGGGGAACACCCCCAACAAGGTAAAGGGGCAACGACCCTTGCGAGGGTTTAGGGGCAATGACCCCAATAGGGTTCATGGGAAGCACCCCTCATAGGGATCTGAGGGCAATGCCCTTGGCGTGACCAAGAGGCAATGCCCCTCATAGGGTTCTAGAGGCAACGCCCCCAATGGGTTTGAGGGGCAGCACCCCTTGTGGGGTCCAAGGAGGGTGGGCTTAGGGGAAAAACCCTCGCCAACAAGAAAAACTGAAGATATTTAAAACCACACAAACCTTCATAGACCACACCATTTTCATAATTTTTTAAAAGGCAAAAAACAATGCTTAGAAAGCCAAATAAAACATTTTTGGAGTGTTTAATAAATTAATCCACATCTTTTTCTGCGTTTTTGAATGTTGTTGGCATGGCAAGTCAACTCATTGTCCTCATCAAGTACTCAACAAATTCAGAGAAAAAATCAAGAAAAAAACTTGGCAAGTAAATTTGAGGAAACTCTTATGTAATGTCCCCTTTTGACAAAACCCTAATTCTTGCCCTAGAAGTTAGGGTTACAACTTATCAATTAAATGCTTTAAGCCAGATAAATATTGGTTTAAATCCTACAATCATGTTAGATAATATTGGAATATAATTCATATAATTAGACATATATAATAAATGTTTATCTCCTCAAATCATGCAAATATCTAAGTAACGTAAACCACATAATGTTTATAATTCGCATTGGCAGTTGGATCATAAGGGGACGTGGATGAGAAGCATGATAGGTCCGCCCGAAGCTATCCACACCAAGACCAAGAGCAGATATACCATCCCTCTTGGCCCTCAAGAGGCGCACTTAGACATACCACATGGGGTGGTCTACATGGTGGACAACTTGTATTTGTATTCCCTACCCTTGCTACCTTATTCATTCCTCTTATGACTGAAACTTCCTCAATTTCATCTCAACCACCAGTCCATGTGGAGGTTGGGGAGAAAGGCTTACCATAGGCGGCCCATAGACACCCCCTCCTAAGCCCAAGAGCAGATATCAACCCCTTGGCTCCAAGTGGCACACACAGACATCCATCAAGGAGTGGAGTACCTAGGAAGACGTCTAGTATCTGCTCAACCTACTGGTATCCCCCTCCTTGCTCCTCCAATGGTTGTTTGTTGAGTGTAATGAATACAACTATGACAATTAAAATATATTATTACATATAATAATCACGATAGAGCATACCACAATAGTTGTCAACACATACACTGGTTATTTACACCAGCAACAACTGTAATGGTTATTGGTCCCGTCATTGAGTGGCAGATAGCTCACTCAGATCTGCCTACGTGCTGTTTAATACCCAGTTCCTGTTGCTGCTGTTCTAATTTCTGAATGCTTTCATATAATGATCAATATCTGCTAGTATATGTCTTAACTTCATTTCATTTCCTTACTGCATATACTTCCTTAGATCTGCATAATTTTTCCCTTAAATCTGCTTATTATATCTTTCCTCATACTCAGAAAAGATTCCCTTAATTTCCTGATTATGTCTACTGCTGCCACTTCAAAGATATTAGACTTCCTTATGTATTCCATTCTCTATCATTCCCCCTTTCCTTTATACCATATTATACCCTTTATATTTCTTACGAAGAGATACCTCCTTTGACCTCTTGAAAGGTCATCACCTTTTATTAAGGAGTATTCGCTGTCTTAAAATATGTTTCTTCTAGATCCCAAACGTTGCCTTAAACCTGCCCTTTAACAGCATACTAATTGCTGCCATGTAAGATTCTTAATTGATGCCATATTAGTCTCTAACCTGGGCGCTTAGGTAAATCTCATTTTGGGATATATTCGCTGCCTTTATGAGTTTCCTTCAACATGAATCATCACCCCTATGTGATTGCTGCATTTCACCGGTGCTCTTTAATTAAGGTATTAAATATAATTGTATTCCTTTTTAGTAAATATTATAAATTGAATATATTTATTTTTATATTTAGTATATATTAATATATATATATATATATATATAATATTTGTATTATTATATAAGTATAATTATAATTATGATAATATTTAAATTGATAATGTTTATATTTATATTGTGATTCATTTTATTTTTATTTCAATGCTTGGTTATTTTAATAGTTTAGTGTTGCAATTTCGGGGGCATGACAGTCCACCCCACCCAAGATTGCTTGTCCTCGAGCAATCAACAGTATTAGCTTTAGTTATAGGAATTCAGAAATTCTAAACCAAGTGATGGCTGTTTTGGTTATGTTTGACCCTATGTCCTTGGGGAGTAGCTATTAGTATTCTTTGCCTCGATTTACGACCGATAAGGTTAATTCCATCCTCTAAGGTCTGAGGACAATTTATTGTCTTATGTATTGTTATTTCTCAATATCTCTCAATGACAAAACCATGTTTTTTTGGAAATTGGCAAGATTTGTTACTTAAGACAAGTTTTCTCTCATTTCATTACCTCAAGGACCCTAGGCAATGATACAAACTTTTTATTTCCTTTCGTTGAAATCTAAAGGCATGATGGAAATGTTGTGAATATTGAGATCCCTCCCTCGTGCCAAATTATTCTTGCATTTGTGTAAAGGACTAAGATGTTTAGATAAAGTATGTTTCATTTTGTGTAAAGTGTAAACATTAAAACAAGGTTTGAGGCAAGTTTGTTTTTAA
Organism: Sequoia sempervirens; assembly: GCA_007258455.2. NCBI lineage: Eukaryota > Viridiplantae > Streptophyta > Pinopsida > Cupressales > Cupressaceae > Sequoia > Sequoia sempervirens. The sequence goes on along the minus strand of VDFB02289866.1, from coordinate 46,699 downwards.
TGAGGAGCTTATAGTGTTTTGGTCAAGTATTTGTCGCTCCCATACTTAAATATAAATTTGTGTGATTGAAAAACTAAAGGGATGTAAAAGAGTTTAGCTTTAAATTTATAGTTTTACCTTATTATCCAATTCCATATTTCATCTTTTAATTCAATTGGAGGCTATCATCTTTCTTCTGTGTTAGGTACTATGTATCTGGGAAGTGCATTTGATCTATTGAATCATACGAATTTACCTCAAGGTTGAATGGTGATGAATGATCTCCTCAGAATGTTAAATATAGAAGTGAATACACCAGTTTGTAGGTTACATGCATTGCCATTTAATTACATAATAAAATTGTAGTGTAAGAATGAAAATAAGTACAAGAAGGTAAAATTAAATGAAATAGGTGTTCACTAAGTCTGAAGTCTTATTCGCAAAAATAAATCGAACCATTCAAAGCTGACATGGCTTAGCTGATTTGGCATTTGACTTTTCAATTGCTGACACCATGCTGATTTGGCACATATGCTGACAAGGAGACAAGCCAACAGTTGAAGCAAGCAAACAAGTAGGTGAAGTAGACACGCAAACACCTCAACCATACAGGAAACTAGCTCAACCATACAGGCAACTAGCTCAAGTAGGCAAGCAAGTAGCTCAAGCACGCAAGCAACCAGCTCAAGCAAGTACGCAAGTAGCTCAAGCACGAAAGCAACCAGCTCAAGCAAGTAGGCAAGCAGCTCAAGTACGCAAGAAACCAGCTCAAGCAAGTAGGCAACCAACTCAAGCACGCAACCAAGTAGCTCAAGCATGAAACTAAGTAGCTCAAGCACGCAACCAAGTAGCTCAAGCAAACAACCAACCAGCTCAAGCAACTTGAAAGACAACATTTTTGACATTTTCATGGTTTTTAAGCATAAAGTAATTATAAGAACACATCTTGTTGAAGATACGTGAAGTAACACATAGATACATGTGATACATAAAGTATAAATATGAAGCACGAATACATGTAATACATAGAGTATACACAAGAAGCATGAAGCATATATGCGAATAATACATGAAGTATACACACAAGTACATGAAGTCACAAAGCATACATATGAATACATGTAAAGTATACACTTAAATACGTAAGTCGCATGAATACATGTATACACATGAGTGCACGCAAGTCACAAAGCATGTAGTTTGCAAAGCATAGACTTGAATACACGTAAGTCACAAAGGATACGCTTGAATACACATAAGCCACAAAGTATGTATAATGTCCCCTTTTTGAGCGAGCATCAGAGTTGGAGGTTTAGCCTATCATCAAGTCTTCGTAGGCTAATAATGGTGTTTAGAGGGCCTTGTTTTGGAGATATCCGATATCTCAGTTCACAGTTTGCAGCGTTTGGCATCTCCAAATCCTTGGCTTATTCAGAGGCAATGTTATTTAGGGGTTTTTGGCATCATTTGTATACACTTACTATTTATAGTAATTCAATTGAATGATAGAGGACAACCTTACTATTTATAGCAAGGTCCCCTGGTGAGCAGTGAGTTCAATGGGTTACCTCCTAGCGCAGACCGAATTGATTAATGTTGATTATTAAAGGAGTTATGGTATTTTAATTATTATTAAAGTGAATACTTTAATAATAATTAATTATTAAAGTGGTTATTATAATGACTTTATTTGACTTTATTATAAAGGCCTATTTAATAATATTAAAGTCAAATCATTAAGTCAATAATATGAGCGCCCAAATGAATGATATAATATAAGGCAACAAAAGAAAATACATTTTACTATATTAAATTTATTAAATTGCCTTGGGAGTCATGCAAATTCAAGAGGAGATATAAAACTTTGTAAAAAGCACGTTCAAGGATTCTTTCATCTATTGACTATTATTGAAACTTGTGAAATTTCAAGAGCTTTGTTCAAAGGAGAAACAAGGATTTCTTGCTGCTGCAATCCAGACTTGGAAAACGTTCATTCTCTCAGATTTGTGTGTCCCGCAGAAGTGAAATATCACCCAAAGGTTGTGATCAACAGGTGGCTTTCATTCAGGAGTCATGTTTGTGCTTCATCGAAGTCAGGAAGTTTCATATTCAAGGGTTTGAATGAAATATCAGAATAATGCAAATATATTGATCATTATTTTAAGAGCAAAGAGAACTATAGGAGAACTTCAATAAACAGGTGGTTGCCAAGCAAGGGTTTTGGCAATTTAATTGTATGCAGTTTTGCACAAGGCGTGGGGATTGGTGATAGTGATTGTTGCTGGAGTTTATTATCATTGTTGCTGCTGTTATACTACTGCAAACTTTATGCTTCATTTTGGCACCATTTCAGAGGGTTTCAAGGCATATCTTACCTATGAGTTCATGATTTGTAACCCCCAAATTTTTTGGGTATCTAGAGAGTGGAATAGTGTTGTTGATTTTTTGGCTAAATGGGCTTCTGAGCATATTCATGATTGGAACTTGGTCGATCAGGGTCAATTACCCCCAGATTTGTCTCAACATTTGGACCACTTCGTGGAGCTTGATAGGGCTATGTAATAGCCTTGCTTTGTACTTTCTCTTGTTTTAATAAATTTTTACCCCCCTTTTATGTAATAGGGAATATTTTATGAACTGGGTTGTCAATATTTTGTGAAAATACTGAGTATCTAAGCTGATATAAAAATCTGGAATTTTCAGATATATATTCCCTACGTAATGTTCAGTTTTTGAGTTGAAAATTCTTATTGCAATATCTTCTATTTTGTTGCATGCTATTGTTGTATCAAACATTGCAAATATAACAGAAAACCATAAAACAAATAAAAACAAACAAGGAAAATCCAAAAAGTAAATATCCTATCAGGGGTGGGATATTACAGTGGTATTAGAGCAGTTATCCTGCCATCTTGTTGGGTGAATCAAAAAAATTTAGAGCTTAAAATCCGTCCAGCCTGTTGGGTACCTGATCTCAATTGTAGTTGATTGGTGGTTGGTAAAAATGAAGTCTACGCAAGAACTCATGGCAAAATTGATGGAGGTCTTTCGGGACTTTATACAACATCAAAATTAGACTCTATTTGCAAAGGGAAGGAAAGCAAACACTAATGCACATAATTTTACCAGTATAGAGGACAAAGAACAATACAGGGAAGGTTATGAACGGGAAGCCAATCAACTCTTGGAGGACTACTAGAGCATGCCAGATGATTTTAAAATACAGTACTTTTTTAATAGATATTTGAATTGTGTTGTCACCTTGAGTCCTAGAAAGATTGGTGTGGTAAAGTATATTAGGAGGATGTTTAAGGAAAAAACTTCATTTAAAGGTGCAAAATTCAGTCATGGGAAAGATGTTGCACCAGGCAACAAGATGAGTTTTCAATATGAGGGATTTCGGGAGCCTAACCACCAATGCACGGATAAAAAGGTGAAGAAACTTGAAGTAGAAAAATCGATCACAAAAGAAGAGCCAAAGGTACAAAAACAAGAAAGGAAAGAGGAGTCACTTGTTTGTCATTTGCATCCTACAAGTGATCATGGGGGAAAAAAAATATGTCATCATGTGGGAGTCCTAAAAAAGATGAGACCATGTTCACAAGCTCACTTCCGCCATATGGGAGTTTGGATCAAGAGGAATCACATTTTACACCTTTCAGTTTTTAGATTGATCACAAAGAGGAAGAGAATGCAAACATGGATCGGCTGCTTGGAGATGTTGAAAGCATGACACAAAGGTATGACAACAATTCTGATTTTTGCAATAGCAGTCATATTTCCTTGCATCATGATGAGATAACAGCCATTTCACGTGAGGATGATGGTTTTGTGGAGTCTTTTAATGTTGATACTCAAGATTTGGGTGTTAAAAGATGAATTATGTGTTGTGTATTCATGCCACAAACATTCTGATTTTGTATATCAGATTTTGGAGGATGTGAACAAGACACAAGTTTTGTGTGATGGGTGGTTACAAAGAGCTAAGAAGGCAAAGATGTTGGCTGCCCAAGAAAAACAGCGCTTGCAAGAGGTCAAAGAACGTGGCAACCAGATAGATCAAGCAAAGAAGCAGAGTGAGTCACACCTTAGATCTCTAATTCTTCCAAGGGAAGAATGTGTAGGAGTTGAGCATGCAAAGGAGGAGCATCTTGAGGTAAGCAAGCAAGAAGAATTTGTAGTTGTGTGTAAACAAGAGAAGAGGTATGATTCAGAAAATTCTATTGGTATACATAACTTGCATCTCGAGTCTCATGAGTTACCTCTAGTTGAGAGCCCATTAAAGGCTCAAGTCCTAATGTTGGGTGGAATAGTTGATCACACACTTAGTGGATCAGCCACTAATGTTATGACTACACATGTGGATGGAGATATGGGTGAGGCAGATTTTGGTTGGTGTGCGAGCATTCATGACACAATTAATGTGGAACAATGCTCTCATGTTGATGGCTCTATGGTAGAGTATGTAGCTGCTCTACTTCAAAGATTTGTGTTGCATCCCATGGAGATTCTTGTGCACAATTTAAATGGGGATGATTGTCAGTGTTGGGATCCAGGTGGTGACAAGTTTGGCACATCAATGAGATTGGATCCCGATGAGTTGCTTCACCACTTTCAACATGGTGAAGATTATATCAGTGTAGCGCAGTGGAAGTCAGCAGGTAATGTGTATGGCGGACTTCCATTCTAGTTATGGGATCCAGGGATTTCTATATATGGTAGATTGCTCTACAACGGGTTAATTGTCTACAGTGGTATTGAGCGTGGTTGGGCATTCTATAGATTGATTTGGGATCCTAGCATTCAGACAACAGGACAGGGCGTTCAATTGAGATTGCTTGAGGTCAAGCAATTTCGGGGAGGGCAGACTGTAATGTCCCCTTTTTAGCCAGTGTCAGAGTTTGACAGATTAGCCTATCATTTGGTCCTCGTAGGCTAATGTTGTTAATTAGAGGGCCCTGTGTGGGAGTTATCAAGTTCTTCAAATGACAATTTATGGTGTTTTCTTCTCAGGGACTTGGTGGTATTCAGGGTTTTCCTTTTGGAGGTGTTTTGGACTTGATTTATGTATACTTACTATTTTTAGTAAGTCACTTAGATGTTGGGGTCCAGTCTTACTATTTATAGTAAGGCACCCTAGTGAGCAGAGGATTTAGTGGGTTACCTTCTGGCACTGACGGAATTAATTAATGTTGATTATTAAAGGAGTTATGGTATTTTAATTATTATTAAAGTGAATACTTTAATAATAATTAATTATTAAAGTGGTTATTATAATGACTTTATTATAAAGGCCTATTTAATAATATTAAAGTCAAATCATTAAGTCATTAACATGAGCACCCAAATGAATGATATAATATAAGGCAACAAAAGCGAATACATTTTATTATTTTAAATTGATTAAATTGCCTTGGGAGTCGTGCAAATTCAAGAGGAGATATAAAACTTTGTAAAAAGCACGTTCAAGGATTCTTTCATCCATTGACTATTATTGAAACTTGTGAAATTTCAAGAGCTTTGTTCAAAGGAGAAACAAGGGTTTCTTGCTGCTGCAATCCAATCTTGGATAACGTTCATTCTCTCAGATTTGTGCATCCCACAGATGTGAATATCACCCAAAGGTTGCAATCAACAGGTGGCTTTCATTTAGGAGTCATGTTTGTGCTTCATCGAAGTCAGGAAGTTTCATATTCAAGGGTTTGAATAATGCAAATATATTGATCATTATTTTAAGAACAAAGAGAACTACAGGAGAACTTCAATAAACAAGTGGTTGTCAGGCAAGGGTTTTGGCAATTTAATTGTATGCAACTTTGCAATAGGTGTGAGGATTGCTGATAGTGATCGTTGTTGGAGTTTATTATCATTGTTGCTGCTATTATACTGCTGCAAACTTTATACTTCATTCTAACACCATTTCAGAGGGTTTCAAGGCATATCTTACCTATGAGTTCATGATTTGTAACACCCAAATTTTTTGGATATTGTTGTTTTAGATAAAAGGCGATATTTTATGAATTGGGTTGTCAATATTTTGTGAAAATACTGAGTATCAGCGTAGATACTCAGAAAGTAAATAAAATATCCTATCAGGAGTGGGATATTTCAATGGTATCCGCTTAGATACTTAGTATTTTCACAAAATATTGACAAGCCATTTCATAAAATATCCCCTATTATCTAAAACAACAATACCCAAAAAAAATTAGGGGTTACAAATCATGAAACCCTCTGAAATGATGCCTTGAAACCCTCTGAAATGGTGTTTTGATCTTAAAATAATGATCAATATATTTGCATTATTCTGATTTTTCATTCAAACCCTTGAAATAATCTCCTCAATATGCACACTGTGACTTCTGATGTAAACCCGCCTGATAAGCAAACCTTGGGTGTTATTTCACACATGTAGAATGCTCGAATCTAAGAGAAAATCGTTCTCCAAGATCAATCTGCAACAAGAAACCCTTGTTTCTCCTCTTCTCAGCAAAAGCATCAATTTTTCATAAGTGTTGAATAATAATGAATGATAATGAAAATGCTTTTGAGTGCCCTTTTTATATCTTCTCCCAAATGGCACGATTTCCAAGAGGCCTTTTAATCATTTAAAATGATATAATTTATTTGCTTTTGTTGACTTTATAATATACCTCTTAAAGTGGGTGCCCAATAAGACTTAAATGCATTTTTAATAATTTGACTTTATAATCATTAAATATCCCTTTCATAATAAAGTCAATAAAAAACATTTAATGATGTGCACTTAATAATAATTAATTATTATTAAAGCATTACTTTAATAATAATTAAAACTTCATAACTCCAATAATAAACCTCATAAATCAATTCCGTCTATGAAAAGAGGTAGCCCACTGAACTCACTGCTCACCAGGGAGGCTTACTATAAATAGTAAGGTTGGCCTCTATCATCCAACTGACTTAAATAGTAAGTGTATACAAATGAAGCCATCTTGAATAACATCACCTCTGAATAAGCCAAGGATCTGGACATGCCAAATGTTGCAAACTACCAACTGTGATACCAGATATCTCCAAAACAGGGCCCTTTAAACACCATTATTAGCCTATGAAGACCCGATGATAGGCTAAACCTCTAACTCTAATGCTCGCTCAAAAGGGGGACATTACAGTACGCACTTGAATACACACAACTCGCAAGGTATACACTCGAATACACATAAGCCACAAGGTATACACTCGAATACACAAGCCACAAGGTATACACTTGAATACACGTAAGCCACAAAGTATACACTTGAATACACATAAGCCACAAAGTATACACTTGAATACACATACATAGGAAGCATGAAGCATACACAGGATGGCAGGAAAGATGCTCTGATACCACTTGTAATGTCCCCTTTTGAGAAAACCCTAATTCTTGCCCTAAAAACACAAGCTAATGCAATTAGGGTTACAACTTATTAATTAAATGCAATTAGGGTTACAACTTATTAATTAAATGCTTTAAGCCAGATAAATCTTGGTTTAGGTCCTGCAATCATGTTAGATAATATTAGAATATAATTCATATAATTAGACATATATAATAAATGTTTATCTATTCAAATCATGCAAATATCTAAGGAACGTAAACCACATAAATGTTTATAATTCGCATTGGCAGTTGGATCATAAGGGGACGTGGATGAGAAGCATGATAGGTCCGCCCAAAGCTATCCACACCAAGACTAAGAGCGGATATACCATCCCTCTTGGCCCTCAAGAGGCGCACTTAGACATACCACATGGGTGGTCTACTTGGTGGACAACTTGTATTTGCATTCCCTACCCTTGCTACCTTATCCACTCCTCTTATGACTGAAACTTCCTCAATTTCATCTCAACCACCAGACCATGTGGAGGTTGGGGAGAAAGGCTTACCATAGGCGGCCCGTAGACACCCCCTCCTAAGCCCAAGGGCAAATATCACCCCCTTGGCTCCAAGTGGTGCACATAGACATCCATCAAGGAGTGGCGTACCTGGGAAGACATCTAGAATCTACTCAACCTACTAGTATCCCCCTCCTTGATCCTCCCATGGTTGTTTGTTGAGTGTAATGAATACAACTATGACAATTAAAATATACCATTACATATAATAATCACAATGGAGCATACCACAATAGTTGTCAACACATACAATGGTTATTTACACCAGCAACAACTGTAATGGTTATTGGTCCCGTCATTGAGTGGCAGATAGCTCACTCAGATCTTCCTATGTGCTCTTTAATACCCAATTCCTATTGCTGTTGTTCTTATTTCTAAATGCTTTCATATAATGATCAATATCTGCTATTATATATCTTAACTTCATTTCATTTCGTTGCTGCATATACTTCCTTAGATCTGCATATTTTCTCTTAAATCTGCTTATTATATCTCTCCTCATACTCAGAAAAGATTCCCTTAATTTCCTGATTATGTCTGCTGCTGCCACTTCAAAGATATTAGACTTCCTTATGTATTCCATTCTCTATCATTCCCCCTTTCCTTTATACCATATTATACCCTTTATATTTCTTATTAAGGGATACCTCCTTTGACCTCTTGAAAGGTCATCACTTTTTATTGAGTATTCGCTATCTCAAAATATGTTTCTTCTAGATCCCAAACGTTTCCTTAAAGCTTCCCTTTAATAGCATACTAATCACTGCCATGTAAGATTCTTAATCGATGCCATATTAGTCTCTAACCTAGGCGCTTAGGTAAATCTCATTTTGGGATATATTCGCTACCTTTATGAATTTCCTTCAACATGAATCATCGCCCCTATGTGATCACTACATTTCACCGGTGTTCTTTAATTAAGGTATTAAATATAATTACGCCAAGAGGCGTAACCTACAGTGAAAGCACGGGTGGAGCGTGACCGTGTTAAAAAAAATATGTTTACTTATAAAAATTAAAAGCTGACAACTAAAGCGTTTTATTAAATATTATATCTTTTCGGTCATAACTTTTCGAACTAATATAAATAGTAAGTAATAAGTAAAAAACAATGTAAATGAATGTGTTGATTAAAAACAAATTATTACCAGGTGCGAATAGTGTGAATAGAAAATAATTTATTACCGGTAGCAGGGGCGTATGATATAGTGTTTTCAATCTCTGCAATTGTGAAAATATTTTTATGCATTATAATACTTTTTTAGATTTATTTTTTTAGGGTAAAAAGGTAATTCTATTATAATGCTTTTTTGGGTAAAAAGGTAACTCTCTTATAATGTTTTTTCAATTACAAATAAGAAAGTAATTTAATATAAAATTTAAATGTATTATTACTTTTTTTTAGTTTTATTTTTTTAGGGTAAAAAGTTAATTTCATTAAAATGTTTTTAATGCTTACATTATAATATTTGTTTTATTATAAGTAAATAATTTTTCAATAAAATATCTTAAATTTGTTTTTAGTTTTATTCTTTTTAGGGTAAAAAAGTAATTCTATTATAATGCTTTTTCAATTACAAATAAGAAAGTAATTTAATATAAAATTTAAATGTATTATTAATTTTTTTTAGTTTTATTCTTTTAGGGTAAAAAGTTAATTTCATTAAAATGTTTTTAATGCATACATTATAATATTTGTTTTATTATAAGTAAATAATTTTTCAATAAAATATCTTAAATAATTTTTTTTAGCTTTATTCTTTTTAGGGTAAAAAGGTAATTCTATTATAATGCTTTTTCAATTACAAATAAGAAAGTAATTTAATATAAAATTTAAATGTATTATTAATTTGTTTTAGTTTTATTCTTTTAGGGTAAAAAGTTAATTTCATTAAAATGTTTTTAATGCTTACATTATAATATTTGTTTTATTATAAGTAAATAAATTTTTAATAAAATATTTATTATGTTATAATGTTCACTATGATATAACACAATAGTTTAATATATAATATAATTCATATATAACACGTACAATTCATATCACATACAAAAACAAGCAAATAGTGCAATGGATTAATAGGTTTGATTTGTAATTGAAGGGTTATGGGTTCAACTCTCGTTGTGGGTTTAAAAATTAATACATTTTTTAATTAACTAATTTATTACTAATTTTATTGAAAAAGTTATTAATTAACAAAAATGTAATCATAAAAAAAATCAAAATAAACATGTAGTGCAATGGATTAATGTGTTTTGTTTATAATCGAAAGGTTGTGAGTTCAACTCTCATTTGGATTCAAAAGTTAATATATTTTTCAATTAATTTATATTTTGAATTGTTTAATAAAAAGACTCACAAAGACTTTTTGTCATTCTCTCTTAGGATAACTGTGATTTAAATTAGTTTTAGACTGACCGTGTACATCATTAAGTGTCTTTACAAATTCTTAACAATTTTATAGATTTAATAATTTTTATTAAAATTTGTAGGATGCCTCGTCATCCAAGGACAAGTTTTCAAAATGAAGAGCAACGAAGAGAGCATCAAAGAGAATATGCTCGAAATTATATGAGACAACGACGTGAACAAATGGCTAATGCACAAAGAGAGGAAGTAAGGAGTTTTACAACTGAAGAGCAACAAAGAGAACAAAGTAGAGAATATGCTCGGAACTATACGAGACAACGACGTGAACAAATGACTGATGTACAAAGACAAGAAGAAAGGATTCGTTGAAACCAAAATGATAGAGAAAGAAGCGTTAAACGTAGGGCAGATATGACAACAGAAGAGATTGAAGCAGAAATGAGACAACATGCAAATAGAATGATAACACATCGTTCACGAATTCAAAGAGCTATGCATTCTGATCAATTGAATGAGATAGAAAGACAACAAATACAAGTGCGCAATTGTGAATCAGTTGAAAGACATCGTCAATCTCGTGGGAATGTTGAGGCTAGTTCTGAAGGGGTGAATTCTGTTACAATAGATCGTGTGCTACAAACACAAAATGATAGAGTTCAAAATGTAATGAATGTTGATAATAGAAGAGATCAAGAAGTAGTTAATAATAATACAACTACTGAGATTGATTTGAAAAGTCTACAAATGATATTTCGACATGGACTAGATAAAATTTCTACACCAAGTATGTGTTATATTTGTGAAGAGAGTTATCCTGCAATGAAGGTTGTACGGGTACCTGAGGGCCCTATTTGCAATTGATGTCGACAAGAGAGGAATGAACATCGATTTTCAGCATTAAACAATATGGATCTTGGTCCACAACCATTAGAACTTGCAAATTTAACGCAAATAGAGGAAATGTTGATAGCACGCGTCAACCCAATACTTCAAGTAACACATGCAACTGGAGGGCAATACAAATATAAAGGACATACCATAAGTTTTCCACAAGAAGTGTGAGAAATAGCTAAAATTTTACCACATCGAATAAAAGATTTACCAGTCATTATTGTTTGAAAAAAGGATCAACGTGGAACAACTTATAATTTTACAATTAATAGAGAGAGGGTATATAGAGCACTTAAATATAAAATAAAACACGATAGGTTCTATAAAGATGTTCAAATTGATAAAAATGCACTTAGTGAACTTACATGCAATTCAGATCAAAACATTTTGACCAACTGAATTCTATTTATATGGAGTTTGATTCAAATGCATATGAGTATGTATTTGCAAGTCCAATATTGGAGATAGATGAAGGAAACATCAATAATCACACTACATCAATGGCCTCTAAACCACCAAATGCTCGAAGAGAGATGGAACTAATTCATGCATGGGTAAATAACCCTAATGTAGATCCTGGATCACTAATTGATTGGCCAGGAATTGGACCATCTCCAGTGAATGAGTATGTTACTGAAGGATTACTTGATATGGCTTTTCCAACACTATTTCCAGATGGACGATGTGATTGGATAGAACCACAAATGAGGAGAGTTCATCTGCATGAGTTTGTTAAGCATTTATTCAGATATAGAGATCATCGTTTTGGAAGACACCCATGATTTAGATATTATATGATGAATATGATTATGCGACATCATGCACAAAACTCATCAGCAGTGTTTGTCAAAAAGAGCTTGCAAGATATGCCAATTACAATCAATGAGTTAAGAGAACATATGGAAGATGTCCCTCATTCGCATCTAGCCAACCGTTTGATGCGTTTTGGTACAACGCTAAGGGGTACAAGGTCTTATTGGGAAAAATGTCGAGCTGAATTAACTGATCTATTACATCAAATTGGAACACCAACAGTTTTCTTTACTTTGAGTGCAGCAGATATGTATTGGCCAGATTTACATGCATTAATGCCAGGGACACATTCAACTTACCCACAAGAAGCACAGAAATGGCGACGACAAAATATTATTGACTACCCACATATTGTGGCACATTACATGCACCTATGATATACAATATTTCGCAAGGAAATACTACAAAAGGGAATGAAGGTAAAAGATTATTGGTCAAGATATGAATGGCAGCATAGAGGATCACCACATGTGCATGGATTCATATGGTTAGATGGAGCACCTAACATAGACAACCTTAATTGGAGAAATGCTGATGAAATAAAAAAATGTTCAAAAATATTTTGATTCTATTGTTCATGCATGGAATCCACAGGGAGACCCACATCAACGAAACATACAGGTATGATATTAATTATCAATTATATATTCTTTTTACAATATATGATACTTAAAATTTTGTATTTCAATTAATAAAATATGTTATATCATGAATGATAGGTCCTACAAAATTTCACACAACATCCATGCCTTCGAAATACACAACTAAGCCAAATAGACTTGGCATGTGACTATGAAGAGTTGCTCAATTTTGTTCAACGCCATACAATGTGTAAAGAGGGTGCTTGCCTTCGAAAAAAAGAGGAAGAATGGTTTGTAGGTAAGATATTTATACTTTCATATATTTTGTACCAATAAATAACTAAAATGTTTATATAAGCTAACAATTTACTCTTTGTTTGTAGGTACAATGCACCATGGCCATTACATCTAGATGGATCAAAATTATTTGAAGATCCAACCACAGGAGATAAAGTATATGAACCTGCAAGAAATGATGATCGAGTAAACACACATAATCGTAATATACTTCAATTATGGAGAGCAAATGTAGATTGGCAACCAGTTCTTTCAAGACATGCTGTAATAAATTATATTGCAAAGTATGCAGCAAAAGCAGAAAAGAGTTCAGAAACTTATCATCAAATCTTAATGCGACTTGCAAATATTGAAAACCCAGATGAAGCGGCATCAAAGGCATACAGGAGACTTCTAACAGAAACCCTCATTGAGAGAGACATTGAAGCACAAGAAACATGTCATATGTTATTGGAGTTGCCATTGGTAGAATGTATTTGTTACATTAAATGTTTCAAGAGAGGTGTTCAAGCCAGTGCTAAAAAATGAAGAAAATGATGATGATGTTGGACATCTAAAACAATTCATTCAAGGATAAATGGACAGACCATATGCAATGGAAAGTATCACACTTATAGATGCATCTAGATCTTGGACATATAATCCCAAAAGCAAAAGAGATAACAAATGGGAACCAAGGACTATGGAAGCTATTATAAGAGTGTTTCCAAGATTTACCACCATACCTACACGTCAATCAGAAAAGTGGGTTGATTTTTGTTGGTCAAAGTTATCGTTGTACAAGCCATTTCATAATATACAAAGGGATATTGGAATTGATGATAATACAATTACGTCAAATTGGGACTCACTCAATTATGATCCATGGCATTTAGAACGAATAATTATTTCAAATGAAACTAAAATCACAATGATTTTGAAGATGAGGATAATTTAGGAAATGATCAAAATATAATTGAACATGAGTGGGAGATCATATCAAGATTACACCGTGGACAGATTATGGATGCAACAGAAATAGATATGTTAGGAAGAAGAGATATTGATAGACAAACTCCATGGAGTCTTGAATATCAAGGAGAAGATTACACAAATAATGCAATAAATTTTATCAACACTATGAAAGAAAATGGCTTACTGATACCTGATGATATGTTGTCAACTATATCATATGGAACATTAGGTGCTAAGCAAACAAAAGCACTTGATATTATTATGTCACATTATAATCAATAGGATGATGTCGTGCCACTATACATGATAATTCAAGGAACAGTTGGAACAGGTAAATCATATTTGATTAATGCAATTCATCAAGCTCTTTATGATGCATCACAGCCAGAACATTCTCCCTTATTATTACTAGCACCAACTGGAGTTGAAGCCTTTAACATTGGTGCATCAACAATTCATTCAACTTTAAGAATACCTATTGCAAATTTTGTTGAAATACAAGGAACAAGGCTCACAAGTCTTCAAGAAGAAATTCAACATATAAAATACATATTAATTGATGAAATGAGTTTTATTGGACAAAATTTATTACAAAATATTGATTCAAGACTACGCCAGGCTTATCCTGAAAAATCAAACATGAGTTTTGGTGGAAGGTCAATCATTTTGGTGGGGGATTTGGGACAACTACCTCCTGTAAGTGACAAACCACCTTATGATAGTAATGTACGTGCAAAACTATTATGGGAAGATTTTAAGATAGTTGTTACTTTGGATAAGGTGTTCAGACAAGAAGGTGAAAGTGAAGACCAAAAAAGGTTTTTCCAATTACTCACAAATATTAGAGATGCACATCCAACCATAGATGATTGGAAATTACTCATGACAAGAACAGACGCTTCACTACATCCAAAAATTAAGGAAGAGTTTGATAATAATATTCATCTATTTGCAACAAATCATAATGTACATAGCCATAACAGAAAAAAGTTACATTCATTAAGAAGACCAATAGCCCGTAGCATTGCAACCAAACAAGGTAGCACTAATCCAGCAGAAGGTCAGAATGATGAATTGGATGTTGAATTATTAATTTCAAAGGATGCAAGGGTCATGTTAACATCTAATTTATGGATAGAAGCAAGTCTTGTCAATGGAGCTTTAGGATACATCAGAAATATCATATACAAACCTGGATGTGGCCCACCAGATCCACCTACATATGTTATGGTTGAATTTGACAATTACTCTGGAATTCCTTTTGAAGATGCATCTCCAAATTTAATTCCAATTTCACCAATTCAAAGGGGCCGCACACATCAATTGCCCCTATGTTTGGCTTGGGCACTAACGATCCACAAATCACAAGGATTAACTCTTTCCAAGGAAACAATTGATATAGGACCAAGAGAAAGGGCAGGATTAACATTTGTTGCTATATCACGTGTTAAGTCTTTGGATGGAATTAGAATCTCACCACCATTTACATATGATCGTTATGAAAAAATGAAGACAGGAAAGCAACTCGCCAAAAGAAAAGTAGAGGAAGAAAGACTAAAATCTTTGGAAACATAACATTTTTATGTGATGTATATATTTTTCAAGTGAACTCTTCTATTAATATTGATATTAGATTTTTGGTATAAAAGATGAATTGTCTCATTCATTATGAATTCCTATTGTACACATCTCTTTGTGCATTTGAATAAATATGATATGAATCATAATTTGTAAAGTATTATAATTATTTATTTAAAACAAAATATGTGATAAATTATTATTTTACATTGCGCGTTGCGGATGCTACTAGCTTAGATATCTTATATACATCTATCTAAAATACGCCGAGAGATATTAGTCTCGAGGCGCCTATCTATTCTCAATAACAATTTAAAATAGGCGCCTCAGACTAATATCTCTCGGCGTATTTTAGATAGATGTATATAAGATATCTAAGCTAGTCGTATTCCTTTTAATAAATATTATAAATTGAATATATTTATTTTTATTTATAATATATATTGTAATGGAGTGAATTTGCACCCCTTGCAAATTCCCCATTTACACCCCTTACCTTAGAAAAATTAAACCTAACGATGCTTTTCCACCTCATCCATCTGCTTTCCACCCACTTGGCGACTGTCTATTGTGTCGGTGGGGGGATTTTTGTTAAGGACACTAGCACGGCGCGCTGCTGTCCTAACAAGATTCCCACTTGTTGACGGGTGTTTTATGACTGCACCAACACAGAATAAAGTTACCAACAGTCACTCTATCCTCTTATCAAAATATCCTGCATGCTAAGATTGTGAGAAAGATCATGCATTCAACTCCAAGGTTCCTTCATGCAGTGGACATAGTCTCAATTGGCTTGATGTGATTTGCTAGCATTTCAAGGGGACTTACACAATTGTTCACTCCAGAGAAAGGGGTTTTCAAAGATTCGGAAGATTTATCAGTGAAGTTCAAGTTTCCTAGACTAACCAGAAAGTGTGGAATTTAAATGGCTGGAGGGATTAGAAAATGCAATGATCTATCCTAGGCGTGGGACGTGGAGATCAACTTTCACAAGCTTCAACTGAGCTCTACTTCGCCTCACCTTGGACAGCTTCCACAGAACCAGTGCAATCTTCAAAGGAGTAACTAGAGGTATTCAAATTACGATTCAGTATGAAGACACCATCACAACGACGCATGCCAACATGTAAACCATAATTGAAGTTAGGTCAACAATATTCCAGTTGACCACACAAGGCAAACTCACCATCAATGAGCCCACTAGTGGTATGGATTAACGAAGCTTGCTTAATTCAACCACCACATTCCACAACTATCTACATGCATGAATTAAAATCTACTTTACTCTAAACTACTTTAAGATTCTATGCGAATTGGAAGGACGAAGAAATCTTGCTAGCTACCCACAACAAAAGATGAAACCACAAGCAATGATAACTCTTTTTATTATAGGAGTGTTCACAACAACTTCTTACAAAGCATTCAATTTGAAAACTTTCCTTCCTCTTCAATCTATGCTATGCTATCTCTCTATGCTCCTCTATTCTAATCTTCTAATGATGTACAAATGAGGGGGGAATGCCCCTTTTATAGATGGCCAATTCCAATGGACGGCTCAGATTGAATTACAATGAAGGGCTCAGATTGAGCCACATATGCCCTAATCAAGATTCTTCCCTCAAAACCGCCTGAAAGTGGAGTGGGGTAATAAATGAGCATAGAAGGCCCACTCTCTCCCCTTGACCACTATGAGCATTTAATGCCCACTATCTTTTAGAAGATTCTCGTCCAGAAATGCATTCCCATTGTCCTCTTTGACTGCCAACTCGATCGATCTGGCCAATACTGCTTCAACCTCCTGAACTGAGATGGCAGGCACGTTCCCAATCTGAAACTCCAAGACTGTGACTTCCTTTTCCTATTTGATGGTGATTTTCCTTCTTGTTGCCACTACATCTTGGGTTGTGCGAAGTATGCTGGAGAACATTTTATAGGTCACTGCCAGAGAAGGACTTCACACTTAAGAAGAATTCCTCTACTTTGTTTTTCAATCCATCATGTTGTCATTCTTTAACATTGAAGTTTTTGCTCATTCCTCCTCCTTAGCCTTGAGGACATTTTAGTGCCCAAGGATGATCTTTAACACTTGGGCCTTCAATATTTCTCCATCCTAATCTTGAAGGATTTTCTTGTCTTGGACTCGACCATTTCTTCCTTGCCACCTGCCTCCCTAAGTTGGGTGCATATTGGATCTTTGAGGAGAAATTCCAACACTTAGCCATTTCTTCCAACATCTGCTCTTCATGGTTTGGGTGCAAATGAGACATCATGGAGGAGTTTGAAACATGTAACTTTATCCCCTTCCAAGGTTGTAATGTTGTTCCGGAGTACTTGCTCCATCACCCCAAGTCATCGTGCTTTGGGCCCTGTGTTCACCCTGTAAAACAAACAAAAAGAAGAGCATCAAAACACTTATAGTATAAATCCACTTCACTTACCTAATTTCCATGTTTTGATTTCCAAGGTCTGATTGATCTTTGGATCTGATAAAATTCATCATTTTTCTCCAGCAAACTTTGCCTCCATAACTTTTCACCATGGGCGCATTTTAACATCTGTGCTTCATATTTCAACGCCTTGGACAAATTTCATCTTCCTCAAGGGCATATTTAAGAGATCTTACTTCAAGGGCGCATTTTTACCTTGTTGCTTCATTTTCATGCCTTAGAAAATTTTCATATCTTCATCTATTCCCCCTTGGGCACATTTAGAGGGGTGCTCTCTCATTCATCTCCCTCTTGCCTTAGAATATTCTTTTCACCTCTTGAGGGCGCATTTTATCCCTTCTTCTCTTGTTTCGTGCCTTAGGCAAATTTTTCAAGCTTTCTTACATTTCTCCTTGGGGCGCATTTGAAGGCTTGAGCTCTCATTTTCTCTAACTTAGAAAAATCCTCTTACCTCTTCACTTTGTCTTGGGCGCAAATGAGAGGGTCTACTTCCATTTCTATGACTTAGAAAAATCCTCTTATCTTCACTTCCTGCCAAGGGCGCATTTCACCACCTCTTGTTGCTAGGGCGCATTTGGGAGTTCAAGCTCGTGATTTTGCCTTAGAAAATTTTCCAAACACCTCCCTATTCAAGATGGGCACATTTGCAGGGGTCCATTGCCATTTTGATGCCTTAGCAAAATTCCAAGCCACTTGTCTATCTTGGGCGCATTTGAGAGGGTCTCCTTCCATTTTCATTGCCTTAGAAAAATTTCTCCATCCAACTCCTTCCTTGGGCGCATTTAGGAGGTTGTGCTTCCATTTTGTGACTTACAGAAATTTTCTCACCTCATACTCTTTGCTTGGGCGCACTTGAGAGGTGGTCAGGCAACCTTTTGACTTAGACATTTCTCAAAGCCCCACTCATTTCACTTTGGGGGCATTTGAGGGGGGGCTCCTGCCACTCCTCATGACTTAGAATTTTTCTTATGCCTCCTTCACAAGATGGGCGCATTCAAGGGGTGGTGCTTCCATTTCCAACACTTAGAAAAATTTTATGCCTCCTTATACCTGATGGGCACATTTACTAGGTGGTGCTTCAAGCTGAGAATGCATTTGAGAGCTTGCCATGTTGGGCACATATGAGGGGTCAAGCTTCCACTTTAATGTCTCAGAAACTTTTTGATGCATCTCCTCTCAACTTGGGTGAATTTAGGGGGTCAAGCTAACACTTTGTGAATTAGAAACTTTTCCAAACCTCTTGCTTACCTTGGGCGCATATTGAAGGGTTTGCTTCCATTTTTCATGACTTGGAAAAATTTTAAGCCACCTTGAGGGCGCATTTGAGACCTTGCCATGTTGGGCGCATTTTGGAGGTGGTGATGCCATTTCTCAATGCCCTAGACAAATTTGTGCTTTCCTGTCTCCCTCTTAGCCTATCTGAACACTTAGTCAGTTTTTTTCAACCTACTCATCCTCACTTTCTATTTTTAGTAACTTCTTGATTTTCGGACTTCTGCAACTCCTCTTGACTTGAAATTTGCCCAACGTGATCCTCATGACCTACCTGACCTGTTCACACTTGCCTTTTGTGCTCACCTACTATTTTTAGCCCTGTTCTGGAGGTGACTTACTATAAATAGTAAGTATGCAGATTGCGCTCAAATTTTACCAGTAGATTCCTTGAAAGACGCCAATCGCAATGGGATACATCAGTTTTTCATTTTTCTCGAGTTTTACTCCTCATTTTAGGAACCAAAGTTGGAAACCCTAATTTCATTTGCATGTGCCTCTATTGACCTCCGTTTGACTCCGTTTCTGTTCTAAACTGTTTTGCTCATGAAACTGAAGATCTGGGGGTTGCTAGAGTGAACCTGCTAAAAATAGTAAGTGCCTGAAAAAGTGATCAACCAACTGTCGGATGTGTGCACATGTCATCTCGAGAGATCTCAAAAAACCCAGAAAAACCCAAAAAACTGGTTTGCATGTGGGTACCTACTAAAAATAGTAAGTCATCAACTTGACTTGCATGTTACACTATCACAAAGCTCTCGAAAAACCCATAAAGACTATCTTGACATGCTACACTATCACAAAGCTCTCGAAAAACCCATAAAGACTATCTTGACATGCATTGAAAAATCATACATGCAAACCCTAAAAATTGCTCCCAAAGCCAAAACTGCTAAAAATAGAAAGTTGCTAGAATTTGCTCAAATTTTGCAGGCACGTAGCTCAAAGTGCCCTAAACGTGGTGTAGCAGTCATAATTTCAAAAGTCCCGAGAAAAATGTCTCAAATTGAGTACTTACTAAAAATAGTAAGTTGTTAGAATCCAGTGAAATTTTAATGGGAACCTTCTTGAAGCCTCCTGAACACAGTGCCAAGCTCAGATTTCAATTTGCTAACCCAATTTGACCTCAAACTAGCCTGAAGAATAAACCCTAATCCGATAAAAAGGCACTCCAGACTTAGCCAATACTCCAAATTAGGCTAAAAGATAGGTACATCCCCAAAAAGATGGAAGGAACCAAGAGAGACAGCCGCAAAACAACCCAAAACCAAAGCCAAATGACCCGAATGGAGCAAAAATTAGGGGGTCCCCATTTTGAATGGGGTGATGCATGAAAAGGTCACAGCACCACCTCTGGAATCTATAGAGGCGTTACACTTCTCCATTGGCGATTGTAGAAACCCTAGTTTCCCCAAAATCTCTATCTCTGACTGTTTTTAGGTTTTTCTGAAGTTTTTGATGTTTTTGCTTGTTTTTGAGTTTTTGCATAAATTAAGAAGAATGCGATTTTGCTTGGAAATAAGAAATAAATTCTACAAAAATTATTGAACTCCGTAAATTTCAAACCCTAATACAAATACTGAAACTAGATCATGTATTATTCTTCTGCAACTATTACATGGAAGATCTGATAATATGCAAAGTAAAGGCAATGATTTTTATTACATTAAGAACCTGATATTTGCAGCAGCTGAAGTACAATCTGGTACGGCTGAGATCATAAATGCCCTTTCTCCCTCTGAATGGTGGTTGCAGGTGACTCCAGTTATGTAGGCGCTTCCATTGATGAAGGTTTGAAGCCAATATAAAAGGCGTTTCTCTCAAGATGAAGAAACACGTCTCTTTGTGCAGGTACGGCCTGACAGGACAGTACGGCCTGTCAGAAACAGCATTAAATATGTACGGCCTCTTCAAATATTAATGTCCAAGTCTCTGTAAAGGGGGCGCCTAAATGAATAGATATGCTCTGAGTGCAAAACACTGAAAAGAACTCTGTAGTTAATGAATGCTCTGAAGCTCTGTGATTTCCTCTGTCTGAAGAAACCTCTGCTGCAATAAATCAAGTGGTATTTCACACCCTCTGAATTGCTTCCAGTGGAGATGGCTCGTTCCCCAAGGAATTCGAACTCGAAACCCTAAAGTCTCTTGCTCAGATCAAAGTTGATCAGTTCTCAAATTCAATAATCTCATAATGGCACAATTCCCAAGGCAAATGCACTATAAGGCTGAAAAGTGCGATTTCCTTAAGAATAGGGTTTCATTAAAATATTCACTTTTAATTCTTTTAATTTCTCCATAGTCTCAGCTGAATATTTTAATATAATTTAAATGTCAATTCTGGCCCCTTCTGATGATGGCGCACCCCTCAAGAAGAATCACTTAAGTTATAATTTAATATTATAACTTTATATTATAATCATTAAATAATTAATATTTAATTAATGCAATTAAATATTAATATTTCTCTCGTTACTCATCCGATGACTGTCCCGTCTGAAGCTGACGAACACTGAAGTGATTCTGAATGCTGCCAAAGTCGTACTGCTAAAAATAGCAGGGGTCCCACGCTGCCTGCCAGGAACTGCTAAAAATAGCAATTTTGCAAAAAGTCTCCGATCGAGCCCGAACGAAAGACTACTGATCAAACTCTGCTAACTGAAGCTGAGCCAAGCTCCGAAGTGACCCTCTATCCAGTATATCGGCCTACGAGGGTCGTGTGATAGGCCAATCCTGTACTCCGAGAGATGTCACTAAGAAGGGGACATGACAGCGATGAAGCGTAACACCCCTACACCCTTGACCGACCTCAAATGGCTCTTTTGAGATTCTATTCATCCTAAAAATATCTCCTTTCATTCGATCTTCTTGAATCTTCTTGAACTTCACTTGATCACACCTACTTCTACACACTTCATTTTCTCAACACTTGCACCATTGTCAAAGCTCCAAGATGACACTCTGCTGGTTTTCACTCCCGTTGTTGCAGTAATGTTTGCATCTTCAGGCTTGCAAGCTCGCATTTCCCTTCACGTGCTCGAGGGCATCTTGTTGGGGAGGTGATATCCATTTTACCTAGCATCATTATTTGATTTCATAGCATAGTGTTAGTATTGCTTGGTATTCTTCCTTTCAATACTTCCTTTATCGCATTTTCTCTATTGTGGCTATCTTGGCTGTCCGTAAAGGTGGGAACACCAAAACGGGGGTTTGACTGTGGCAAGCCTCGAAACAGCCCCAACATTTTTCCCTGTTCTGCTGTGTGTAGGTATCGTGTTCGTGTAGACCTTTCGAGAGACTGGACCAACCATAATTTTGATTCTTTCCACCTTCATTTTCATCAACTTCTATCTTCTCAGTTAAAGTATTCTTCTTGTCATTTTAGCTATTTAGTTATTTCCAGTTTTCTGTCACTATACAAAACTCCATTTATCACATAGTTAGTGAGTTTCTTGTGAAGTCTTGACTGTCCTTCATAATTTCTATCCATACAAAAGCTAGAGCCCGACCGGGACGCTAGCATGCTGCACTATCGTCTATCTCCTACGCTAGAGTCCTCTGGCAAAGATCATCCTAGGTCACAGTCCAGACTCGAAAATTTTCTCGCCTAGTCACCTAAACTCTCAGGTTGATAAAATGATAGTGACATACCAGTTGTCCTTCCTTTTCACCCTCTTAAAACGTCAAACTTACCTTAAACAATCCTTAGCGTGAGGTAGATCAAGGCAACTGATTGTTGTAGACCCTCCCGTGACTTGGGGTCCTAAGCAGTCAGTCGCCCTCCTCTACACATATATTTTTAATATTTGTATTATTATAAAAGTATAATTATAATATTATATTATAATAATTATAATTATGATAATATTTATATTTATATTTTTGATATTTATATTGTGATTCATTTTATTTGTATTTTAATGATTGGTTATTTTAATACTTTAGTGTTGCAATTTCGGGGGCATGACATCTTAATTTGGCCATTTTGATGGCATGCTATCTCATATCAAGGCTTTCTTCTCGGGGTTCATCCATCCTTAAAGTTTGGCCTCTCCTCAAATGTCCTCCCCAACATGGGGCCATCAAGCTGACAAATCTAAAGCACTCTTGCCTAAATGCTAGATGGGTAACACCTTCGCCCTCTCATTAAGCTCAACTTCAAAGGTTCCTTAAAGGGAAATCTAGGTGCTTTAGGCACGAGATGAGACTTGCATCATTCAAATGGTGGTATCCTTTACACTGCAACAAAGAGGCTTCCTCTTGTCTTGAAGAATGAGGCTAATATCCGAGCCTTAATGCTCGATCTTAGTAATGCCATCAAACAAAATCAAATGACCATCATTATTGAAGGGGATTCAATGCTTGTTATTAATGCCATAAAAAAACGTCATCTTGTCTCTTGGAAGCTACTAGATGCAATTGGCATGGAACATTTGAGATCAGTTCAACTACTATGAGTGTCAGCACTACTTTCAGGAGGCAAACTATGTGGCTAATAGATTGGCCAATTTGGCCATTGAGAGGGCTTCAATTACTTGGAATATCCAAGTGTTGCTTTGTGGAATGATGTGTCCCTCTCCTCCCTTTATCTAAAGGATAGGGGTGAGTTAGACTCTATCATCACTTAGTTAGCCATCTTGATGGCACAACATCTCATATCCACCATCTCATCTGAACGATTCCTACCCCCTCTTTTCTCACAGGCTTCTACACATGCCTTTCTGACACTCCCATGGCAGCTATGTGGTCATCTCCTTGGTTCTTAGTGGTCTTGTTGTCAATTGAATGACCCTTTGCACAACTTTCTCCATCTCCCATGGTTATCAATGTATATTGTTTGGTAGTCACAAGGTGGCTAAGCTAACAATCTTTTGGCTTCCTAACACCAACAAATGTGCATGCACTGATTTCGCTTGTTTCTTCCCCACTTGTAATCAACTTTGGTTGAGATGGAAGATTGTGAAGATTTTCCTTGTTTTAGGGGCCTTGCTAAATATTTTTATGGTTGCCTCTAGCATTTGTCTATTGTCATCTTTAGAAATGGATACAAATAGGAAGGTTTCTCTTCCTAAATGTTTCTAGGAAATTGCAAATGATCATCCCTTTGACCAACAAAAACTCAACTCCATTTTCATCCTTTTTTGTAATCCTACAGAAGAAGACATTTAGGTGGTGGTGGGAAAAAATTTACTAGCTTCCTAATTCAAGTCGCTTCTCTTCACGAGCGTGGCTTCCCCCTCCTTATCCAACTCTATGGACATTGTAAACAATTGCAGCCTACTGCACTTCCTGGCGATAAAGTATCTTCAACTAGCCATCTTCTCTTCCCACTTGCTGGACAAGGCATTAGTAAATTACAATGCTAGTTTTGGTAATGCAAATTTCGACGCATTTTCTTGAAGGAGGCTATGCTTAATTCCCCTGCCCACTCCACACTCTCACGTCTATGAGAGAAGGCCTATTGGATAGCTCTCTTGTGGTTTCATTGGCTTCAATGGACGTCCTTCTGAAGGACTTAGATGAGGTTTTGTTTCATCATGCCTCTAGCTTGTTCAACTGCCTGCACTTCCATGGAAACAATGACAGAAGATTTTCATGGAAACAATGTCCCTCTCCAAATTGATGCCTCAAACGTTGCTAGTTCTGGTGGCAATTGCAATGTTTGATCGTTAGGCTATTGAGCCTATCCTTTCGGCTTTTGGGTTGGCATTTGCTTTGTATGGTAGTTTGGTTTTTGTGCCTCTCCTTGTCTGCCATCAAATTACTCCAGATTCCCGATCCTCTTTTGTCTCCCCACTTCTAATTATGTCTTCTTGCTGTAATCTTTTACTTCTAATATAATATAATTATGGTGGCCTCATCCAACTCTTGATCAATCAAAAAACAAAGTGGGAAAAACTCACAAGCGGATAAATTACAAAAACGGATAAGCACCATCAGAATTAACAGCTAACTTACATTGGTCTCCCAAGACTTGTACCTATGTGGAAAAGTCTGGCCTTGTGAATCTCTACACTTCAAAAAGATTGCCAAACTTGTTATTATTCTATCTTTATGTGTTTCAACTCATAAATATCATTTTAAAAATGATGACACAAGAAAATATGATATAAACTTAAGAAAAAATTTATAACATAAAAGGATTTTTCCCAAGTAATTTACACACTTTCTCTTCCATAAGCCAGTATTCACCAAGAGCATACATAGTCCAATTAACCCACTTTCATCATTCATGGATATTAATATAATTTCTTTCTTCCTCTGAAAACACACAGAGAGGATGCTAAGTTGTGTTATAGCGGTTGACAAGAGGTGGTGTCATACAAAAGACCCAAGTTCAAACCCCAGCAGGTGCAAAGTCCTTGTGTGTGTGTGTGCGGGTTCATTTAATTTGGAAACTTGACCCAAGTAATTTTCTGGAAAAGTAAAACCAAGGTCTCATGATTCTCCCTCGGTGCGATTAAAATTAAAAAAGAGTGTTTGCCAATGTTCAAAACAAATTTCAGAGAAAACCCAAATATACATTTATGCCAACAAATACAGCATATCAGGCCTGAGTAGTCCTCTATAAACTACCTTAAAAATCCATCAGTACAGTATATCCTTATTGGACTGACAAATGAGAAAGTTTGTACTGCTCTGAAATTCCCAATGAATAAAGCACAAAAGACACTGGGCGGATGTCATATACAATTTACTGAATCACCATGAGAATAATCATAATCTGATATCTTGTTGTTTTGAACATGACTCAAGATACAGTACAAAAATGTCAGTTGACCAAATAGGCAAGCATGCATACCTCCATGGCAGTTCATCAAACTTTGTAACTCCAACAGATGATACAAGCACAAATCTCTTCACTGATGAACCTGAAGCGGCCACAAGATTTCGAACACCATCCCAATCTTCATGAATTACAGTCAGCAGATTAGAATTTATGGCACTCAACTAGAATCAAGTGGGTAACTTCAGACTACATGGACCAAGTATGCTCTAGTTAACACATTTAACTTTCAACATGTATTATCATGGATCTCTTGATGACGAATAATAACAATACATCAAATCAAAAACATCAATGTTCATCCCTTTTGCACATGCCTGTCTTTTCTGGAGTGTTATCACCATCCCAGCGTTTGGAAGGGAAAGCTGTTGTCCCAGTACAGCAAATAACATGTGTGACTCCCTAACATTCATTCATTTCTCAGTTTTTAATTGCATGTGGCAAACCACTAAAGCCCGCTGTATTTTATAAATCCTTCCACAAGCAAAAGAATTGCAAAATTATCTATTAACTTCTCAGTAATACTAAGAATATTTAATGGAATAGAGAATAAACCTCAAAAACCGATGAATCAAGTTCCTTGGGACGGCGTGTATCACCCACAAAAACCTTTAACAAGAATAGCATAGAAATGATGTCAGAGTAACAATCCATATACTACTTATTACTAAACTTCAATAAGAAAACAACAGATGAAACTTTGATGCATACTACAACTTTATCATTAAAATCTGAATTAACAAGGACTGCTGAAAAAGATTAAAAACTTCAAAACACAAGAGTTCAATTTATGGTTTTTCCTTCACCAAACATTAACATAGCTATATATGACTAATATGAAAGAAAGAGAAAGAAAATGAAAGTTGATAAGAATCAGAAGAGGAGAATGATAAGCCAATCTATGTTGCCAGCCCCTCTACCCACAGGAATTATTAGCAAATCCTGTTGCACTCCCCACAAAACACCAGCACTGTTATAAACCTAATTATTTAGTAAAGGCTATCTTAAGGATGTACCTCTATACTTGCATCCACTCCCTTCTATACACATACACTCACTCGCTCAATCATGTATACACTCACTTTCTCACTGATGTATGTATGTACTGTTGTACCCAAAACGAAATTTTTGCTTCATTAAAGCATTTTGATTAAAATGGTTTAAATCCTATAAAATTGTCATCAAAACTCAGTTTTTGGTCAATCCAAGCATGGGATTTTTGTGGGTTTAATGTCTACAAGATATTGGCAAAATTTGAAAATTTTGAAAATTAGGGTTTTCGGCCCCTATTTTTAGGAAAAACCCTAAAATATAGGATCTCACCAAAATTGGCTGAAATTAATTTTGATTGGCTTATTTCACGTCACGATCACATTGGTGAAGTCAAAATCAAGAAAAATTCAATTTAAGTATGGTGGGTTGTTTTCACTTTTTCAGGAGAAAAGTTAGGACCTCCGAGGTCGTCAATGGCAGTTGGCCAGTACCAAGTGTCGAAATCTAAGCCTGAAACTCATTATAGAAGATTCTAAGGCAAAAGATGCTGAAAAAGATGCTTTGCGACTAAGGGAATTTTCAAAAGGAGAAAAATAGGAAAAATATTGGAAGTCTGGAAACACTTCACCTTGCCATGTGGGAGATACTTTTGCAATCAACGTGCAAGTCAACTTAGCAGTGTCCGTACACATAAAAATGGTGAAATGCAGTCACGCACTCGCGTTAGCTGCAGTGATGCTTCAACGTAGTCAACTCAGCAAGCGACACGGTGTTCAAGAAGCACGAAGTAGGTGAATTTCATCCGAAATTCACTAACTTTGGAGACATTTGCGCCCCTACAAGCCAAGAGTGCCCTTCAATTTGAAGGCCCAGATACATTTATTAATGGTTGCAAGACCATTCATCTTCTTCAGAATTTTGCTAGCTTTCCAGCGAGCCGTCAAGCGAATCCATTAGATTTGCGAAACACAAGAAAATGATGGCAGAAGCAAAAGATGCGGAAGATTAACACATAAAAGACGGCAGTTAAAATACAAAATCTACGCCCTATAGCCCAGGGGCGCCCTTGAATAAAGCCTATCAGATGTCAAAATTTGCAAAAACCGTTTCTGAGGGATCTCATCAGATTCATCCCAGCTCTGCGATGAATCCGTTCGCCAGTCCGTAAGACATACTGAGTGACCGTAGCGGTTGATCTAGCGAGCACATAAAACAGAGGGAAAATAAATGTGAAAATATCAAATTGTACCTCTGCAAGCCAGGGGCGCCTAGCCTTTTGGCCAGCTAGTTGAGGTTTTCAACAGCTGTTGTCTTCACAAGATCTGTTCAGAATCCTCCTAGCTACGCAGTGAATCCAACCGTCAGCTCTCAAGATCCGTCAAACGCCCATAGATGAAGTGACAGCGGAAAATGCTAAAGGATAAAGGCAAGCAAAAAAATGGCTAAGTATGACAAAATGCACCTTCCTTGAGAAAGGCGCCCTTCTACTAGAGGTCCTAGAAGCAGTTTTCTAGCTTCGTCACTCCCGGGAACATCTCTTCCAAGTTGTTCCATCTCCATGATGAGATCGGCGCAGGCATCGGAGCAATCCAGCTCCCAACAACAAAGGTCAAAGTGGAGTGTTCTATTGAAAGTTACAAATTGCAAAATCAAACTCAAAAGCTCAATTGCACCCCTGTAGGCCAGGGGTGCCCCTGTAGGCCAGGGGTGCCCTTGCATTAGAGGGTCTTAATCCAACTTTTAGATGTTGCACATACAGTCATCCTTTGTGGAATTCTTTCAGCTACGCGATGGATCCAATATCCAGTCAACGAGAATCATCAGTCACTGGCAGTGGCAGATTGAAGCACAGATAGTCAAAATCAAAAAATGGCTAAGTCTAATGTCACATGCCCCCTTTTGGGAAAAGGTGCCCTTGAATTCAAGGCATCAGATTTAGTTTTTAGCACTTGCAGCTCCCAGCAACATCTCATCAGACTTGATCCCGGTACGCAATGAATCTATCAGCTCAGCATCAGGATCAACCAGTCATCCGGAATTCGAGATCAATCAGAGGTATCAGTGACGTTTGCAAAAGCTAAAAGTTGGAAATTTCAAGAAAATTTCTAAGTTTGAGAATAATGGCGCCTAAAGTCAAACTTTGACTTTTTGAACTAAAATGACTTGAGCGCCCTATAATGGAGGGATTTTTGAACTGAATTAAATAATAATAAAATACTCCATTATTCTTTGCATGTTGAAGTGGCACCTACTTGAAGGTTCAATCTCCATTTCCGCTAACTGAAGGAGGTCCAATAAGAATGCTCCATGCTAAAAATAGGGTTTTTACATGTTTGTGACGCCTTAACCCTCAAAATTCTCTAAATATGCATTAAGGTGTCCATTTCATTCATCACAGGTTGAAGGAAAACACATTTTTCCTCGTGCAAGCAAGATCTGAAGGTTCTACAATAAGAATTTTTCAATGTTCTTCGCATCTACGGGTCCAGATTGCTCAACAGGATAGTTTTGCATGCTTCATTTTTCTAGTAGATTCCTGGAAGATTCCATCAGATTGAGGCAAGGAGGCGAATTTCTTGAAGATTTATAGAGGCAAAATATAGCTTCTATTTTCTCACCTCATAATTCTTCTATCCTTGTCTTAGGTTTTCTTTTGCATGTCAAAGTAAATGGAATCTTTTTCAGTATCTAATCATCTGGGTTTGTTCAGCACGACATTCTCTACAAAACCCATGTGCTAGAATTTTTCAAGAAAACTTGCCTCGTAGCTTCAATTTTTGAAGCGTTGCTTTTTTCCAAAGATTCCTTTGCATGGTAGAGAAAAAGACCAAATTTTGAAAAATGAGGAATCTAGGTGTGATCAGCACATTGGCGGCAACAAAACCCATATGTTAGAATTTTTTGCCAGAAAAAGTTTTGAAGCTCCGCTACCCCTGCTACTTCTATTCTGAAAAGTCATTGCATGTCAAGCAAAAAAGCATTTTTTTGAATTT
Organism: Sequoia sempervirens; assembly: GCA_007258455.2. Taxonomy (NCBI): domain Eukaryota; kingdom Viridiplantae; phylum Streptophyta; class Pinopsida; order Cupressales; family Cupressaceae; genus Sequoia; species Sequoia sempervirens. The sequence continues at coordinate 16,826 of VDFB02289866.1, read as the reverse complement.
ATGATGTTGTGGGTTTGCTTAGAATCATTTTCTCTACAAAACCCACGTCTCAGAATTTTTCGTAAAATTTGCCCCTCATCAGGAGTTATTTTAGCTTTCCGGAAAAAGTTGTCAGAAAATAGCCATGCTTACAGTCAACAAGCTAGTTTTTCAAAATGCAGTTCACTCAGACTTAATTCAAGACCAAATCGGTCTTAATTCATGATTTCATCAGAACCACTGACACAAATTTACATCAGGTGGATCCAGAATTTGACTTGAACGCTTCAAAGATTGACCAAATCACAATTCAGAATCTCGAGGAATCTGGGTTACTAGAAGTAGCTTCACTTCCCATCACAACACAGTGTATAGAGTTTGTTATGGCTTGTGTAAAGCATTATAACTAACTCTACTACACAAGAAATTCAATCAATGGATGGGTGAATGATATGTAGTCTCAAGCCCAAAGACATTGAGAAATGCTTCGATATTCCTCTGAATCCAAATAATTTTGTCATTTCCTTGGAGAAGTGCAAGAAGGCGTTCAATGTTGATAAGGAAAAGTGTCACAGAAGAAAGGCAGAAAGATGGCTTAAACAAAAAAGGACTAGTTTGCCAAAGAATGTGGGTCGTGGAGAATTCAGAGATGAATTCGCGATTATGATTACCCTTCTTAACCGTGTCACCAGTTAGGCAGATGCTCACAAATTTCAGCCTTGGATGTATTATGTCATGGCTCAAATCATCAATAGAAAGGAGTACTATGACTGGGCTTCTTTGATCAGCGGCATTCTCCATAAATAGTTGACCAGCTTCTTGGTTGCTCACGAGTTTCACATGTGTTCATACCTCGTGTATCTAATTCCCTTCCAAGGCCAATTTACAGGATTGAATACTATGGGGATTCTAAGTGTACAAAGGGTTCATCAGTACTACTCATAGCTTGAGTTCACACAGTCCGAGCGACACTTCAAGTGAGTGCAGGAGGCTTTCTTAATGTACACCGTGAGAAATCTTGATCGAGAGCTACACGTGCGTATTTCAGCAGAAGCTAAATCAGCAATGGTAGAATGGGCGGATTGGTTCATCTAGTTCCCTACTTTTACTTACATCTGCGTGTATGGATACTCAGGTCATCCTTCCATGTTACCCCGTTATCCCTTGGATGATAAGGTGGTGTTCATGGAATTTCTACGGCAGTTGTATGAGGTCTACTCCTATGTGTGCAACAAACGCAAGCCGGCTGCCACATTTTCATTACAAACGGGAATTTAAAGGTGCTAAACAGCAGTTGACACCAAGGCCATGAGTAATGAGATGGAGAGGCTTAACCTTAAGTATCTCGTCGAGATATGCTCATATGACCCTTGGGGTCACTTTTTAGCACGCCTTGGCAATCGTTCTTCACACAAGCCTTCTATGGAAGACTATAGGTTCAACTGTGAGGACGAGTTTGAGGTGCGAAGACGCACCTACAACAGGTTCACCCTTTCATAGATTGCTGATTTCATGTCAAAAGATGTGGAAGGGTTATCCGATGATGATGGGGATGTCACACTTCCTCAATTCTTTCAAGATCAAGTTGACACACAGCCTCTTCCAGCCGTTGATTGGTATGCCAAAGAATGCATATTTGTAAAGGAAAGAACAAGAAAAGTTGTTAGAAATAGCATACTTTACTTGGATAACAAAAGGATGAGGAAGGAAACCATGCCAAACACAGAGCCGCCACCAGTGGTCATGACCTTCACTACCTTCCACATCAAAACCAAATCCCAAACTAAAGACATGGAGTAATCCTCCTAAAGGAAGCAGGACGTTAGCAAATACAAAGGGAAAAGCACCAGTTGCTGATTTGAACCAGCAAGAGCATCATATGGAGATAGCTACAAATACAGTTGAGAACATGCCAAAAACAGAGGCAGAACCTCCCATGCCATCACCAAACCCACAGCAGTCTCCAGTTCACATTGATTTAAACTCGCCACCACATAGCAGTGCTTCTACACATTCACATTCATCAAGAGTTCCTAGGACGAGCACTGATCCTTCCAATGAGATTAGTCAAGACTCATCTTGGCTTGAGAATCAACTGGGTAGGAAGAGGAGGCAGCCATCCTATAAATTGGACTTCTCGGATTTTGATCATGTCTATCAAGACATGCCAGATAAAAAGATCAAGTAGATTCATGTTGAAAGGAACGCTGATAAGGAGATCATCATTGAGACTGCTGCGCCACCAGAGGATAAAAGCTTGAATGAGGTAGAAGTTGATGACTTCACCTTAATAAAGGTCAACCTTGGCAAAAGCACACGCCAAGCCGAGGTGGATCTCCTCAGAGTTGCAATGGAAAGCATAAGGGAGAGAGTAATAAAGGACGGTGAAGATTAAGTAGCCCTCAAGGCTGAGAACCAGCAGCTTCGCCAATACATCTCCAACCTTATGCACAGCACTGAGAATGTCACCACCTTGCTCTCACAGATGTTAGAGTTGCCAACAGAACACAATCAACTAAGTCAGATGATTGTATATGGGAAGCGTCTGAAGGACTGGGAAGAGGAGTTTGTCACAAGGGGCTACTTCATACTTTCAGAATTGTACCAATTGAGGTACAATTCCCACAAACTTCGTCTGTAGATTCAGGAGTCGGAGCGAGACCTAGCAATAGACAAGCCACGAAATGAGATCATGATCTCTCACCTGAGGACGGCATATGACTCAATCACTAAAGAAGAGGATAAGGAAGCAATCTTTACTTGCAGAGAACAATTAATCTTCAAGGTAAAAGTACATGAAACAATTTCTACAGAATTGACCGAGAGAAGAGAAAAGGTGGAAGTGCTATCAAGTTCATAAGAACATTCATGTCACAAGTCCCTTGCCAGTATCAGCGTGAGGATGGTGGATACATCGAGCTCGCTGACATACAATCAGAGATTCAAACACTCATTCACGGTATCTTCAGTGGTGATACAGTTGGCTATAAGTTGGATCAACTTACAGTCATGTCAGCATTATTTGATGAGACGGCCAAGAATAGAAGAGAATTTCAGAGTCAGATCACAAACAGTGAAGAGATGTTGCGGAGACACCGAGTACTTCAAAGGAGTATCAGTGCTCGAGACGGTGATGCTATCAACAACCTCGTGGAGGGCTTAATTGCTTGAGATCACAGACAGTGAACTACAGATCAGAACATCCCACCTTTTCAAGATAGACATTAGACACAGGTGTTAACTTGACACCTCTTTCCAAGTTAACTCACTATCCCACCTATTGAGCATGTCTATTTTGGAATCATCTATGTACAGTTGGAGTTCTCATTTAGTTTTCAGTTTCAGTTAACTAATATTAGTAGTCAGTTAACTCTCATATCAATAAGGACTTGCGTGTTGCACAGTTGTAAGAACTCTTCTTCTTCCTGTTGTGACCTTTTTCACACATCGCCCCATTGCAAATGGGGACCCCCCTAATTTTGGCTTTGCTTTTGGGTCATTTTGTCGTTGTCTCTCTTTTCCACTGTCTGTCTTTCCGGGATGTGCCCGCCGTTGAACCTTAACGTGAAATTTTGGCTAAGTCTGAAAATTAGGGTTTGTACTTTTCTGGCCACTTTGAAGTCAAATGAGTGAGTAAATTGAAATCTGAGACTAACGTTAATGTCAGTAGGTTTCCAGCTCAATTTCATCAAATTTTGGCGACTTACTATTTTTAGTAAGTGTTCAATTCGGGGCATTTTCTCAGCATTTTCGAAGCTTTGATCATTACACTGCATCTGAAACATGTCAAGCTGCTCGTCTGCAAATTTTGAGTTGAAACGGACAACTGTCTATTTTTAGCAAATTCAGCTTCAGAGGCAAATTTTAGGGTTTATATGCGAAGTTTTTCAATGCATGTCTGGAGATTCTTTCTGGGTTTTCTTAAACCTTCGCGACGATATAACATGCAAAATGAGATGATCACTTTCAGAGTTCAGCCTTCGGAGGCTATTTTTAGGGTTTGCATGTTGGGATTTTCAGCGCATGTCGGGTGATTCCTTGTGGGTTTTTCGAGGGCTTCGCAGTGGTGTGACATGCAAAGCAAGATGATCATTTTTTAGGGACTTACTATTTTTAGCAGGGCCATTCCGGCGGCTACCCAACGCATCAAAACCACAAACAGGGTGAAGTGCAACAGAAACGAGGTCAAATGGAGGACGTTTGATATACATGCAAGTCAAATTAGGGTTTCTAGCTTCGGGACCCAAAATGAGGGGTAAGATGTCAGAATTTTCGAAAACCGGTGTATCCAACTGCGATCAACATCTTTCAAGCTATCCACCGGTAAAATTTGAAGGCAATCAAGCACTTACTATTTATAGTAAGGAATTCCAGAAACTGGCTAAAAATAGTAAATCAGCAGCAGGCGCCAGTGTGAACGGGCGAGTCATCCGATGAGGAGCACGTCATTCAAATTTCAAGTCAAACGGAGTTGTGGAGGTCTCAGAAACAGGCAGTTGCCATAAATAGTAAACCACCTTCAGAAATGTGCTATAAATAGCAGGTCAGCTCAGGATGGCAGTGTGAACGGGCTAAGTAGGTCATGAGGATCTTGTGGTTAAACTTTCGAATCGATCCGAGCTTCAAAGATGTGAAAATCAAAAGACTTACTATTTATAGTAAGTATTAAAGCATGAGCAAGCAGCTGGAAAAATGGCAAAGTCTGAAGCTTATCCCCCTTGACCTTCAGATGCACCCAAGCTGACTGGCAGAAGGTTGAAAAAGTTTAAGTCTGGAAGTTTGTCCATCTCCACATATCAAAATGCGCCCATGCTTGATAAAGTCAAAGAGGTCAAGGCGTTTATTCTCCTCCATGTGTGAAATGCGCCCCATCTCAAGTGCAAGGTAAAGATGAAAGTAAAGGTGATTATAAAATTCCAAGGCATGAAGTTAAATCCGCCTTGACCCTCCAAATGCGCCCATGCAAGGTGGTGGCTAAGAAAATTCTAAATGTTAAAGTTCATCCTCCTGCCTATGTGAAATGCGCCCAAGAAGGAGGTTGAAAATTACTAAGGCATGCAAACTTGAAGCTTAAACTATCAAATGCGCCTTAGACTGGACAAGAAGTTGCTATGGCGTTGAAATTTGAAGTAGATGCCTTCAAATGCGCCTTGCCTTGCATGGAGAATTCAAGAAATATTCAAGGCGTGGAAACTTGAAGTCCCCCCCTTTGAATGAACCCTTGACTGGAGAAAAACTTGGAATATTCAAAAGCATGCATGGAGTGGGCCCCATCCCATACGCCTTGATTTGTGAAGGAAGTGTTCTACATTTGAAGTTTGACCCCATGCATGCGCCTTAGCTATTTAAGAAGGCCTTGAGGAATCTTTAATTCATTCAAAATTTGAAGTGGGTCCCTTTGATGTACACCTTAACTTGTGGAGAGCTAGAGAATGTTCTAAACATAGAAATTTGAAGTCTAACTCCCCAAATGCGCCCAAGAAGGAGGAGGTCTTTGAAATAATCTAAGTGTGGGAAATTTGAAGGAGACCCCCTCATTTGCGCCTTGACTTATAGGAGGACTTGAGAATATTCTAAGTATTTTAAATTTGAAGTGGACACCTCTATATGCACCTAACCTTGATGAGGGAATGTTGAAGAATATTTTGAGACATCTAAACTTAAAGCATGAAGGCTTAAATGCGCCTAGACTAAAAAGGAGGATGTGTTGAGATTATTTTGGCTAGGTGGTATAAAATTGAAAGTTAGGCCCTTGATGGCGCCTAGACTGGGACATGAAATGATGAAATATTTTCTAAGTGTTAATATTTAAATTCCTTCCTTAGAGAAAAATACGCCCAAGTTGACAGGGGTGATGAAATTTTCTGTGGTAAGGATGAATTGGCTGTGAAATATGTCGGGAGGTGCCAGCTTCATGAAGTTGATGAAGATTGTCAAGACAGAGCAAGAAAATTCACCCGGATGTGAAAAATAAGAATAGACTTTGATTGAATAATATTTTTTTAAGGTTGAAATTCAAAAAATTAAAAGTACCCCTTCGTTTGTAGACACATGAATTTCATGCTTTCTGAAGGAAATTTTCTTCTGGGTACTAGACGTCTTCAATGAGGAATTGATTTCAAAGTCTTCCACACTTCGCCAAGGCCTTCGAGGTGAAGATTTTTAATGGGCACCGGATTGATGAATTTCCTAGGGAAAATTTAAAAAAACAAATTTCTAAGGCAAGGAATAAAATGTGTTGTTGACATAAAAATGCCTGGGTGGATGAATTTGAAGTTGGGTGCCTAGATGATTTTTGATCAAGTTCCTGATGAAAGCAATTTTTTCTCAAACTGGAGTTGGATGAAATACCAGAGTGAACGCCTCAGCCGGTGGAATGAAAATGGAAGCTCAAGTCTCCAGATACACCCTAAGGGGGATGAATGATAATGTGGAAATATTCTAAGTCGTGAAGCAAGTAAATTTGTGCTCGAGGAAAAGGATGATCCGGAGATCATGCAGACCTTGGAAGTCAAAGCATAAAAAATTAGGTAAGTAAGGTGAGCTTATACTATGAAGTGTTCTAATGCTCTTCTCCTTGCTTGTTTTGCAAGAGGAACATCGAGACCAAACGGTGGTGACTTGAAGAGACGGAACAGATACTCCAAGACAGCATTACAAACTCGAAAGAAGAAAAGTTGCATGTTGGAAGAAATGTAAGTGTTGGAATAACCTAATATGCACACAGTTTAGAAAGGCGGGTGGCAAGGAAGAAATGATCAAGTCCAAGATAGGAAAGGATGAAGGCCCAAAGGTTAGAAATGATCCTCAAGAACTTCAAAGTCGAAGAACAACATCAAGGAGGAAAATCGTCGTCGAGCAGGAAGGAGGTTACAACCTTGAAGTTTTTGATCAAGAATGTGCCTATCGTACCAGTCCAAGAAGTTGAAGCAGTGGCCACCAGACCCATCCAGTTTTCCGTCAAAAAGAAGAATAGTGTGAACACGTTTCCAGACAGGAATCTTCTAGAAGATGGTGGCCATTAATTTCTCATTTATTGCCCCACTCCTCTTTGTGGCGGTTTTTAGGGTGAATCTTGTTTAGGGCTGAGGTGGCACGATCTGGGCCATCAAGCCGATTGTAATCTGAGCCGTCCATTGGACTTGGCCAGCTATATAAAGGGGCATCCCCCCTCATTTGTACCTCATTAGACATTAGACAATAGGGATTAGAGTAGAAGTTAGAATAGAGAGACAGCTTAGAAGTAGCTTAGCGTAGATTGATAGGGTAATTTGAAGAAGAGGGAAAGTTCTCCCTTTGAGACTTTTGTAAGGAATTGTTATGAAGACTATCATAATAAAAAGAGTTTCATTGATGGTGAATTTGTCTTTTGTTATGAGCAGTTCATAAGATTTCTTCGCCCTTCGACTTCAAGTAGGACTTAAGATAGAGAGATTTTCATATTCATGCAAGTAGATAGCAATAATGGAATGTGGTGTTTGATTCGAGCAAACTTCGTCTACCCATACCACTAGTGTGTTCGCTGATGGTGGATGCGCCTTGTGTGGTCAACTAGAATATTGTGTACTTAACTTCGATCATGATTTGTATGTTTATATGCGTCGTTGTGATGGTATTTTCATGCTAAGTTGTGATCTGAATATCTTGAGCTACTCCTCTGAAAATTGCACCAGTTCTGCGGAAGCTGTCCGAAGTGAGGCAAAGCAAAGCCTAGTTGAAGTCTGCAAGAATTGATCGCCATGTCCCACGCCTTAGGATAGAATTTAGACTTTCTAAACTTTGCACCCATTTTAATTCAGTACTTTTTGGTTAATATAGGAAACCCGTGCTTCGTTGATAAATCTTTCGAACTGTGAAAATCCCTTTCTTTGTCGTTGAACAATTCCGTAAGTCCCCTTGAAATACCAGCAAAATCACATCGAGCCAACTGAGACTATTTGCACTGAAGGAACCTTGGAGTTGAACACACGAACTATCTCGCAATCTTAGCATGCTGGATACTTTGATCAAGAGAGAATAGGGTAGCCGTTGGCGACTTTATTCTGCGTTGGTGCGGTCACGAAAAAACACATCAACACTTCCCACCTCTGAACTTTTGTTTATGTTTTGATGTTTTGCAATTTTTGTGTTTTTCAAGGGTTTTATGTTTCCTTTTTTTTTTGGTTTTTTACAAATAATGAAACTAAATGCAAGAAATTAAATTAAAGGAATTACAATAGACTAGAAAGAAATTGCAGCACTCCAATTATTCAATTTATTGATCAATTCCAGAGAGACTAAATACAAAGCATACCCGATAAAAGAAGTATTACATTGGCTTCCAATAATTTGCTGTCAAAAAGCACATCATAAAAGGGTCGATTCTCCTAAAATAATGAAGATATGGCTGGAATAATGATGCAGCTGTGTTCTACTAAGCTATGTGCCCCCTCTCAATTTTTATTGGATTTTTTTATGCCCTTCACAGCTAAAATCGCCCTTCTCATCAAGCCGTCCCTTTTGCTGCTGTAATGGTTGCTAAAAAGCAAGTCATACCTCCTTGAAAGTTGTGCCAGATATCCCCACAATCCTCTGAAAGACTCTTCTTGAAACTCTAAATCCTCTGGATGATTATTGCACTCAAACCCTCTGATTTCTTTCACTGTTTTGCTCAAATAGAACCTTTGTATAAAATTCCCCTGAATGTCAAATTCAATGGATATTTCACCACCTCAAATGGCTGCAGCACTGAAGAATGTATCATTCTCCAATGGCTCGAAGAATGAAACCCTTGGCTCCCTTCTCACAGACAATTTTCATGAAGTCAAATGCTCAAAGAATGAATTGGCTTGACTCCCAAGGCAAAAATATATAAGCTCTCTTCAAGAAGTCAATTTCTCCCAAAAAGCACATTTAATAACAATTAAATGTTACTACATTTACATCATTAAATATTTCACCTTTTTACCTTAGAATAGGCGCCCAAAATTAATTGCTCAATTGGCCCCCTTTTTAATGATAAATTGACCCTTCATTATAAAGTTAAATTATAACTTTATAATAGCACTTTTTAATTCATTAAATATTATCTGAGCCAATAAAACATTAATATCTCCTTTAATACTTAATATTTCATCATATCGTCTGAAACTGGGGTCAACTCTACAAAGCTCAATGTGACCAAGTGCCTTACTAAAAATAGTAAGGGTCCCTCTCAACCAACCTCTGACTTACTATAAATAGTAAGTATAGTAAATGGAGCCCTGATAACACCAAACAAAAGCCATAACTGGAAATCACTGAACTCTGGAGTAGATACAAGCCTCAAAAGACCCTCTATCCATACCCATTAGCCTACGAGGGTCAGAATGATAGGCTAATCTCACTGGCAATTGATGTCTAACTAGGAAGGGACATTACAACAATCCAATTAGTTTAGTTTAGAATCAATTAACTGAGGTAGTTTTTCCAGTTAACTGTTAAGTTGCATACATGTAGACTTAAGAATAAATCTTGCATGCTTGCAAGACTCATGTTAATTTGAGGAGATTTTAGGGTTCCCTACCTCCAAGCTTCTATAAATAAGAGCACCCTTGCTCATTTGTACTTTAACTTTTCTTGCAATAACAAATTGTTGAGCCACCTTGCCGTGCAATATTGCTATTTTGTACTTGTTCACTTTGTTTAATATAAAGTTGGTTGATCGTTCATTGTGTGTTAGGTCATTATACAATTTGTTGTCCTGGATTTATTTGTTCTTAATAAGCTTTCTTTCATATCTACACCTTGGATAGGAGTCCCTCCTCCTTGGGAATTTAGAAATAAATTTTATAGTTTGATGTTGTTATTAATAATTTTTCTTTCATATCTACACCTCAGATAGGAGTCCCTCCTCCTTGGGAATTTAGAAATAGAGATTGTCATTTGAGTATTGTTTCCAGTAATCTACTTTCAGCCTACACCTCAGATAGGTGTCCCGCCTCCTTGGGAATCCTGAGAACTAGCTTGCCGTTTGATGTTGTTTCCACTAACCTTCATTTCAGCCTTCACCTCGAATAGGTGTCTCGCCTCCTTGGGAATCCTGATTTAAATTTTATCGTATACCAATTCCCTGCTCCTAATTCCTCTTGCTTTCTTTATCTAGAGGAGATAGGATAGTTTTAGCATTAGCTTAGTTGTAGTTAAAATCTGGGGAAACTAGAGAAAAACCTTAGCTGCAATGTATTGGGTTTCTTAACCTTGTGCCTCTACCAGCTAAGTCAAAAAGATAGGATTTTAGAATACTTTACTTTTTCACGCATATCAGCAAAAGAGGGAGCTTCCCCTCCTAATTTGAAGAGCAGTTAATACTGTGCATAGTTGTCTGTTGCCAATATGCACTCCAAAGGTGTGAATTGTAACGCCAACATGTACATGTACATATACATATATACACAATTCTATATATATACATAATTTATATATATTATGTATACATATATGATGTATGTACGTATGTACATATACATACATACATACATATATGTATATATGTCATGTCTCTTTTTTTGGTCTAAAATAATTAATTAGATTATTTGAAGTTAGGAATATTAATTTTTAATTTTTGGGGCAACTTAAAAATATTATTATAATTAAAATAAAAGGTGTTTTTAAAACTAGTATTAAAATAAAAAGTATTTTCAAATACTTGGAAGGAAGTTTAAATCCAAGGTCCCGATGTAGAAAGGTATATGAAGGAGATGCCTAGCTTCATTTCGTCATCAAGATTTCATTTAGAATTTTCATTGTGAGATTTGTGTTCAATTTTGCATCCAAAGACAAAAACCCTTGGCTGTTTGAGGTTTAGGAGAACGAAATCCATCTTGGATTTCTATTTTTGGAGGTGAGGACGAAAAACCCTCATTCTTCATCATTGGCAATTCCACACAAGAGTTGTATGGTTGTGTCTATTTTCAAAATCATAGTGAATTGAAATTTGAAGCATATCATAAGCCACCGTTTTTATAGCATTGGATCTGATCAACATTGTTATTTTCCCCAAGCACCATTGAAGGAGGGGTTGCCACCATTGACCAAGGGAAATTCAGAAATTGTGCCATTTTGAGAGGGATTGGATGCCAACTTTATTGCAGGGTTTGTGACTAGTTTGGGCACCATAATTGCAAGAGGTTTCAGAATAGTTTGGGCACCTATTCTACTCAGCCAAAGCCTCATATATGCCTGTCATAGACCCATTTCTAGATGCCAGTTGCTGATCTATTCATCCCAACATTAAGGTGACTAGTATTGGACTGTATTGTTGCACATCACACCTCTTGTGGATGCCTATTCTGCTGATTGCCCTCGTTTATGTTCAGTTTCTGCTAGGCGATTAAATTTGAGAGGTACCGCCCTAGACTTAGAAGGGTTTGACATCAATTATAGACTGTACAGTGGTACAGGGACATATCCATCACTGCTGCAACACATCTACAGTCCATACATCAGCAATTTCCTCTTCCATTTTGCATACTTTCAATGTATGGTCAATTGTTCATTGTATTTACATCACTGGAGTAGATTTATATCATTGTAATTCTGATAATTAAGTCCAGTCCTAGATATCAGCAATGTATTTAGTGCCATCAGACAAATTATTAGGTTGGAAACTTGGAGGTTCATTTGATGCCGTGTACTTCTATTATTCATTTTTTATCTGCAATATACCTATTGATCCTACTACAAAATTTGGTGAAATCAATGTTTCAAATTGGCTATTTATTGACATAAGAGATTGCAATCATTTATTGTTTACAATCAGCATTACGATTAGTTTCCAATTCATTGTTTCTCTTTAGTGTTTGCTCAAAACATACAAAAATCAGAAAAAAAAAAATACATAGCTATAATTTGGGGACATTACAATGGTATCAGAGCAGTGATCTTGTCAACCTATATGGGAGAGAGTAATATTGTGATGCAGATCTAGTTTGATGCACAAAAGTGATGGAGAATTTAGATATCATCAAAGAGAGAAGAAAAGAGAAAATCCTGGGTAATTGAGATAGGAGAGAAGAAACAAACATCCAGGAAATCATTAACCAAAATAACAAAATGTTGGCTAGCGAGATCCAAAATTCCATGAGGGAGTCCATGTCAAAGATAGCTCAATCACTAAGAGAGTTAAATCACTACTTGAGTGTATCCAGGCCAATCCAAAATACTGCAAGTGAAGGAAGTAATTCAATCAATAAGAGGGTCTCAATCAACATTCCCACTAAATCATTCTGCGCAAAGTTTCAACAAAGAGAAGAATAAGATCCATTAAAGGAAGAGCAACATTTTCAACTTCACATGGAAGATGATATGGCAAGGTATCATGACGAGTACAATAAGTCAAGCAAACCATAATGATTTATCCTTTGGTGGTTACTATGATTTGAAGACAAAGAATGGGCATAGAAGAGGAAATAGATATCATCATTATCAGCCCCAAAAGTACATACAACATTGATTGGGTAAGATCACCATACCTACATATGATGGAATGAACAATTGTTCAGTTAACACTTTGCTGCAGAAGTTGGGATATATACTTTTCATTAACCATATGTATAAGGACGAAATAATTAAGTTTGCTACCCTACATTTGGAGGGTGTTGCCCATGAGTGGTGGTGTCATGGCATGATTACACAAGAGCATAACTCCATCACTGCCTTAGAAGAATTTGGTTAGAGGTTGATAGAGAGATTTGATAGGAAGGATCCAGATATTCATTTCAGGGAGCTAGCACAGTTGAGGCAAGAAGGAACAATAGAGTGATATGTGGTAGAATTTCAGAGGTTATTGGTGATGCTACTAAATTTGATAGAGAAGAGCCTCATTATAATATTTGTGGAGGGTCTAATGGAACCTCTCAAGGATTTAGTTAAGGCCTTTGATCCGCCATCATTATCAAATACCATCAAGAGAGCTCTAAATTTGGAGAGCTTGATTCCTAAGAGGAAGGCACCACCTCTAGCACCGCAAAAGAAACCACATCAAAAGGAGGTTCCTCCACAAAACATGCCAAAGAATATCAACAAAGAAGAAGCCACAAAGAATGAGCTTAAGAAGAAGAAATTGTGTTATACTTGCAAGGAGCCATGGGGTTGGATCATTGATGCCTTGGTCGTGGACGGATACATTACATAGAGGTACTCCCAAATGAAGAGACAAAAAAAGAGGAGCCAAAACTAGAGGTTGAAGAGGGAGAGATTCAGGAAGACACCCTTGGTTGACTTTCATGTGCACCGAAGTATGATCCATTCAAAGTTTGTGGTGTTTTGGATGGTCAAAGGATCATAATGTTGATTGCTAGTAGAGCCACCCATAACTTCATAGATGAGGACTTGGTGTCTAGAAGAGGATTAGAAATAGAGGACTTCAAAGGATTCAATGTCATAGCTACAGACTTCACCATTCCTTGAACTAAGATGATACAATAGGTTGTCATCACCTTGAGAGAACATAAGATGCGTAATAATTTCTATGTTGTGGGATTGGGAGAGAATAACATGGTTTTGGGTGTGCAATGGATTTATTCCCTTGGGAAATTCACCCTAGACTATCAAACTATGGAGCTAAAATTCAAATCAAAAAAGGAAAAGGCAATGGTTGGCATCGAGGATGGAGCTACAAGAGTCATCATGGCTAGGAGGATGGAGCATCAATTGATGACAGCCACAACTTCATCCATAGATGAGATATCTTCTTACGATGGTGGTTGGTCTACTTTGGATCAGCTTTGCATGGTGTTTTATTTTACACTTCCAAGATTGTCATTGAGTGAAGAGTACCATCAAGAGTTGAGGGATCGTGTTGGATATATTCTTCCTATTAATAAAGTTATGGGCACCACACGATCTCAAGGAGAAGATCACATGAATATCAAAGTAGCATAGCATAAGTATGATGGGGTAACTCCAAACTTGGACATTTGTGAAAAGAGCATCAACAAGATAAGAAGGAAGAAAGTGGTGATAGTATCCTACCATCAAATGATAGAGGGAACACACCTAGGACAGCTACAAGTCTGATTTTCAGTATTGACATTGCTGTCACCATTATTAGCAGCCACCACATAACTTCAATTGCACTTAAACAAATGTTCTTACAAGTATTTTCATTAATGGGAAGGACTTTTTAGTTTGTGACTACTAATGGAGTATTTTCAATCCTTGTACGGTTGTTCTCAGCCTCTACATTGCTCATATTTTTTATTTTTGCAAGGAAGTGTCAGCTTTACAGCTGTTGTACCATTGTCATGTTGCTGATCTTGAAAATATCAGGCCTAGAACTACTGTTATCAATCATGAACAGCTGCAAGTTTACACATTTTAAGGGAATTTCATCACTGAATGATGTAGGTAGAAGGTTTCCATTGAAGGAAACAATCATTTCAGTCACCATAGTTTTGAATTGGGTGAGATTATTGGTGGTTTGTGGCTGTAGAAACTTGTTTCTAACCCATACATAGTCTGATTTGTGCCATATTATTGAAGGTACAATTTGCAACATCTTTGAAGGGTCTATTGGAACTCAAGGATTTGGCTATGAAGCTCTAAAAATGTTATGAATTCTTCATCGCATAGGAGAAGCCAAGATGTGCAATAAAACTCAGTGGTACGTACATATGGCAACCTTCAGTTTTGTGGGAGTTCATGGATATTTTCATGCATCATCAAATAAAAGAGGATCATCTTGAGAGTGAATTGCATTCTTGGTCTAATACCATTTGGGATTGGAGGACTCTTTGTGATCTCATCATGGGTTTCCCAGAGATTTGCATTTATGTTGTTGAGAGTCATGCACAATTCTTTGTTATTTTTCTTCCAAGGGTCAAATTGTTTAAGGTGATTAAGGTTCTCAAATTTCATAAGAATGTGAGTGATGGTGATAGAAAGCCCCATAGTGATGTTTGGCAGGAGTTGTTCCATTTCACAAATATGAGATCCACATGCTATAGCATGATTCATAGTGTTGGTACGAAGGTATTTGAACATCCAAGTTTGCATGGTTCTTTTTGCCAGAAGTTGTTTCATATTTGACAAGAACAAGATCCAAACTTTATGGATATTACAACACAATTCATTATATTGGCACAATGATACTTGAGCATCCAAGTTTGCAAATTCTTGTGGGCAAGCAATTCTAAGAAGGGCAAACTGTTATGTTCCTTCTTTTGGTCTAAAATATTATTAATATTATTTTAAGTTGGGCCCAATAATTTCTAATTTTGGAGGCAACTTAATGATATTATTGTAATTAAAATAAAAAGTGTTTTTAAACACCAGTATTAAAATAAAAAGTATTTTTAAATACTTAAAACAAAAATAAAATAAGAATTATTTTTAAATACTTGGAGGGAAATTTGAATCCAAGGGCTTGATGTGGAAAGGTTTATCAAGGAGGTGCCTAGTTTAATTTCATCATCAAGACTTCATTTAGCGTTTTCATTATGAGATTTGTGTTGGATTTTGCATCCAAAGATGAAAACCCTTGGCTGTTTTCTGAGGTTTAGGAGGACAAAAACTCTCTTGGACTTCCATTTTTGGAGGTGAGGACGAAAGCCCTCATTCTTCATGATCGGCAATTCAACACAAGATTTGCATGGTGTGCTAATTTGGAGTTTTTGTCTATTTTCAAGATCACAGTGGGTTGATATTTGAAGCAAATCATAAGCTCTCATTTTCAGAGCATTGAAGCCAATCAACATCGTTATTTTCCCCAAGCACCATTGGAGGGGTCACCACCATTGTCAAAGGGAAATTCAGAAGTTGCGCTATTTTGAGAGGGGTTGGACACCAACTTTATTGCAAGGTTTGTAACTAGTTTGGGCACCATAATTGTAAGAGGTTTTAGAACAGTTTGGGCAGCTATTCTACTTAGTTGAACCCTAATTATGCTTGTCATAGACCCATTTTTGGTCGCTGGTTGTTGCTCTATTCATCCCAACATTAAGGCGACTAGTATTGGACTGTATGTTGCAGATCGAACCTTGTGAACACCTATTCTACTAATCACCCTCATTTATGTTCAATTTCTGCTAGGGGACTACATTTGGGAGGTGTTTCCCTCACAATTACATGACTCGCCCAGACTCACCAAGACTCGATGAGGCCCAAGTGGATCAAACCAGGTCCTAGGGACTTAGGACCCAAGTACCCGATGAGTCCCATAGGGTAGACTTGACCACAATTGGGGGAAAAAAATAAAAAAAGATAATAAAAAAATGTTAAGTGTTAATCCGACATTTTAATTACTTTTCTTAAAAAAACTTACAACCTTTCAATGCTTGTTTGGTTTATGACATGCCCATCTTATTAAAATCATATTTAGTATATATGTTAATGCTCCATTCCCACTGTGTAATGCTCGTGTTACTCTTGTACACTTGCTATTTTTGCTTCCGTTATTTTCCATTTTGGCTCCAATCACGTCTTCATGATTATTGATCACCTATTATTGTAATCTATATATTCTTTCCTCTGTAAATAATATATCATTCAATTATTTGAAATTAATCTGCTCTTGTATCTTAATATGGTATCAGAGCATAGGTAATCGAATGGGATAAAAAAAAAAAATTCATGTCTAGTTATTGCTCACGTTCGTGAATTCGTGATTTCTCCTGCATTCGTGATTTCTCGTCTTTGCTCGTTATCTGGAGCTCATGGATTATTCTTGTCAAGCGTTCGAGATTTTCCATGTTCATGCGTTGAAATCTCTTCGTGTGCTCTGTGCGTTCGTGAGACTTGAAGAAAACACGTCTATGTTCTAGTGATCAGAATTTCTTCCTGGCTTTGTGCGTCGGCTCCTTTCTGGAGGTTTGCACGTGTGAAGATTT
>VDFB02289865.1:0-16264 GCA_007258455.2 Sequoia sempervirens | reverse complement strand
TTGGCATTTTGGCATATTTTAGTCATAGTTCATAGTTGCTTACTACTTGCATAGTTGCATAGTATTGCATTTCATATCAAATCCTTCAACATATTGCTTTGGTCTTGGAATTGTCACAAATTGCTCACTCAAAATATGAGGGAAAACTTAATATTTTAGTAAATAGAGAAGGTGTAATGGAGGTCAATCATAGAGGTTGAAGACTTAACGTGATATCTTTCTTGTTTTCATGTTATTTCCTCCTTTGTGCTTCATTATTTACTTTGGGTTTTGATTTATTTAGCTTCTAATATGCTAACCTAGATTTTTCCCATAGTTATAATATCTTTGAAATTTGCATATGGTTATTTTATAATCTTGCATGCATGATTTTATCATGAAGCTATATAAATCATTTGATCAACCTTTATTATTTTTCTAAAAGTGGTATTAGAGCCATGGTTGTGGTTGAAGGGTGTAAGATATCCTATTTTATTTAGCCCATATAAGATTATATTTGATGCAAATTCAATGCCAATGACAATGCTAGAGAGATTTTAGACATTTCAAGGGATGAAATATGTTGTAGAAGTTGAAATATGCAAATATAAGGTTTTGGTGTTTGTTGATTTATGACTTTTTATAGATTTAGGCTTTGAAAATGAGTTGCAAAGAGGGATTTATTTAGGTTTTCACTATGATACTTTTTTCTACGGCTATTTTCATGAATGAACCCCTAGGACAAAATGAACCTTGTCATTAGATCTAGGAGGTTTGAAAAACAAATATTGACATAAAATTTGACCTATTTTGGCTATTTTTATACAAAGAAAAATAAATTGGCCCCTACCATAATTATCTATACAGTCATACAGTCATCAAGTTTGCAAAAATAGTCTTACATAGAAAATTATTGAAATTATTATTGAAGCGAGGGTGGGAAAGGAGGAGATTGAGAATCCTTTTACATACAACAAGCCTCTATTGTAGGTGGTAGGCCCCACATATGGGGTTATGGCTTGAACTAGACACTACTACATCAAGGGGGTATTTAAGATAGTTTTTAAGACAATATTTGAGTATATTGTCTTAAATTGAGACAGAAAAAAAGTTGTTTATTGTCTCAAGTATTGTCTTTAAGGGGGTGTCTCTATAAAGACAATATAAAATTGTCTCTATAAAGACAATATGACATAGAAGTATTTTTGTCTTTTTAAAGACAATATGAAATTGTCTCTATAAAGACAATATGACATAGAAGTATTTTTGTCTCTTTAGAGACAATTTCACGTTTGTCTCTTTAGAGACAATTTCACGTTTGTCTCTTTAGAGACAATTTCACGTTTGTCTCTTTAGAGACAATTTCACTTTTGTCTCTTTAAAGACAATAGTTGGGATTAAAGACATTGTCTCTACAGAGACAATATGTAAAAATTGTTTCTTTAGAGACAATATATAAAAATGTATTAAAAAAATAAACAATTCAATGTTTTCAAATTCTCGTCGTCCTCCTATTTGTTGGAGTTTTTATTTTTTATTTTTCAAATGCGATGGAAAATTATAATAGAAATTATCAATGATTTTGAAGTTGGAACAATGAACAGTTGTCGAATACACAAAGCATAATGTTCATAAAAAACAAAGAAAATAATGCATCCTAATCCAAATTCATAAAGTAAATGCCAATAAGTATTTTTTTATTTATAGTTTATAAACTTGTTCATACAATCATAAGCAACACGTACGTCATAACATGACATACACAAACGATTCATTTCTAGGAAAGAGAAAATGTTAATATTTTCCTAAAAGCCATTGGAATATACCCAACTACCAGCATAACTCTTTCGAGCATGGCAAGGTAGCTTGACAAAGAGTTGACTCAATTGTTTGGACTGGACAATTTTGCTTCAGAATGGAAACTTTCTTCTTGCATGCTTATGTATGGTCCTCTCAAAGGCTGATAACTTTTCATTGTAACAATCCACTAAATCATGTACTTTGTTATTGATGAACGACAAGATTTCCAAATCGTCTTTGAGCATAACACAACCTTTCAAGATTTTGATATGATTTTGGAGAGAGTTGAATTCTTCCTTTAAGATAATCAATACGGTGAAAGCAAAATTTTCCTGCAAGCAAACAATATTAGATTTAACAAGTAAATCCATTTGCATTATTCATTTAAAGAACCACAAATCCACAAGTCTCTACACATTAACTGAAAATAATAAATCTGCAAATCAAACCCCAAAAAAAATCCAATTATAAGCAACCACTACACTAGTCATTTGATAGCCCAAAAGTGAAAATATGTGATCCCAAAAAACTTTCACAAATATTTTCTTTCATATAACTTACTGCTCAAGCTGGGCTGCAAACTGTGCAATTTTAAGTTGGCACTGGTTAGCCGTACTAGTAACTTCTTCACCTTGATAGAGCCCTGCAACTCGCTCAAACTATTCCAAAGCCAGTTCCAAAGTTTCTTCAGCTTCATATATTTCACCGAATTCCTGTAGAAAACAATATTTTGAAGTACATTGGAAATCTAAATTATGGAAATTGACTTCTAAATTTCCAAATCAAAATCTGGTTGATGACCTCCAATATCCCAATTGAAGTATAAAACTCTAGAAACCAATAGATCTGATAGATACATGAAATTCTAACTTTATAAATTATAAACAATAAAATTCTGCTTAGACACAACCAACACACAGAACAACCAAAACTCTCAGGTAAGCCAATTTCAATTATGATGCTAAGGTAAATCAATCACAGAAAAAAAACTAAATGGACAAGGAAAATCTCTATGAAATTTAGTGTAATGAAGAATAGTTTAGAAGCTGTGATAGTTTTAGCATAACAAGGAGTACAATACAAGAAACAGCTGTGAGAAGAAGTACCAAGAACTGGAAGTTACAGCCATCTCCCACTTTAAGAAAAAGACACAAAATAATGGACTGGAAAGAGAGGACAGCCATAGTAGTGCCAAAACTAGTGTTGACCTTAGAAACTACTATCTTTGGGTCACCATTCAAATTCAAGGAGGACTGTTTGGTCTTTGCTCTATCTATGACCCCAATCACCTCTTAATATGACCTAAGTTTGGAAATGGATGAGGTATAACTCACCATTATAGATTGGGTTCTCAAGGGAAACTTTAACATGGTTGAATACTCTTTTGACATACGTTGGAGTAACAACTCACACTTGTCTTGAGTTAAATTTGATGCTTCTAGATCTTAGCCCATAATTCTTTGGGTGTTTTTGACTCATTCACTAGATTTGTATAAATAGTTAAAATCACCATTGGTCCACTTGGAGTAATCGTAAAGATAGATTCTTCAGAAAATGAGTAGATTAGACTACATTAATCTCTAATGGTTCAAACAAGTTCAAACTTAAGCACCCTTACCTAGATTAGAGTTCAAATGTTGGAATTGATTCCAGATAAAATTTGCATGCTAATAACACATTCTTCTTGCTCTTCAACTTGAAAGCAAATGTAAGACAACCTTTAGATAATTTATACTATAATTATTAACAATCAACAGATTAACATTCTAACATTAAAAAATGCCAGCATATTGTACTACCTCAGGATGCACAATTCCAAATGCCCCAATGCTCTTCCCTTTAAACATAATATTTGCTTGTCTACTAAGGAAAAACTCTGGCTCCTGCAATCAGAAAACATCAGAGCAATGTTATTTATAAATTTCAGTAAAGTGTTTATGCTAGATATGACTACTAGAATATTCAAAGAAAGTTCATTATCCTTTTTCCCCTATACTAATTAAACAAAACCATTTGAATCTTACATGAGATGGCCTTATATAATAGCCTGAGTTATCTCCAACTGAAACAAATGGTACACCAACAACTTCCATAATTTTGTCCACCAGACCATGAATTACCTGCAGGAATCAACAAGTAAAACATGCAATGAGAAAATGCAGGGTATCTCAGACTTAATACTAAGAACTCCTTTTGTCCCCAATGCCTGAAAGCATAAAGGCCTTTCTATAGGATGAAATGATCAAATTTCAATTTTATAGTGTAACAAATTTATTTCCAGTCAAGAGGAGTTCCATTCATTCAATTGTTTAAAACAATGAAACAGAAAAGTATCTGTCATATTAGACATAAAAATATATTTAATGCTCTTCAAGGAAACAAATCCTATGACAGATATATATAGATAGCAGAAATAAATGACTGAAAAGACAAAATAGGAAAGCAGGAAAACAATTCAATATTTGAAGTATTTCAACATGAATTATAAGAAACACCCCTTAATTGATAAACTTACATATGAGACCTCTCGTTGGTAGTCAAAGTCAGACCTCAAACCTCACCATAGGTCATTCACCCCCAGAGCATGAACTTGAGATGAGGGGGGCCGGCCAGTGACATCATCCTCGCTCTTGCCTTGGGTCTTCACAAGCCCATGTCCAAGAGTTGAGGTGCAAAGTTGGAGTTCCTAACTTTAAAGGACTAGTAAAAGTAGCCAAATGAAGAAACAGATATATCTCTTCAACCAAGGTGTTAGCTTATATTTTAGTTCTCAAGGATGAATGGGAGTGAAAAAATTAATTCTGCAATGAAGTAGTATGATGAGGAATTATCATGAAAAGATTGATTAGCTTCAAGAAACCTCTTAGCAGTTCATCTACAAGTGACTCTTCAGGCTAGCAATCACTAGGCCTACCAATGGAAACAATAAAAACCTAAAATTTGAAAGAAAAAAAGACATTGGATATGTGGTGACAGAAAAAGTTGTAAGGAAGAGAAGAGGTTGCAGAATGATTGCCAAATATAAAAGTAGAAAATAGAGTGTGGAATGATGAGGCCATGAAAAGCCTTGTGATTGTAATTGAAATTGAATCAAATAAAATCAAATTTGTTTGCAATCTTTATCTTAGTGAATTAAGACAGTAATTATCTATTTGGTTTTGAATTTGTGAACGGTTCTTGAGTAGAGGGAGGGGAGTCCTTTTTGTGTCAATACCTACTGCACATGATTCATTAAATCCCAAGGGAAGGAAGTAAACAAAATATAATAAGTTCCAAAAATACTTACTAATAGTACTCACTTGGAGTTGTTTCATTGCCCAATGACACTCTGTAAGAAACATGATACTCATTGCCATGGAGAGGGAGATAGTTTCATGGCCTGCAAAGAGAAGAAACAGAAGAGTTTCTGCCACAAATTCATTAGAAAGAGTAATATCAACCATACATGCAAAATCAGCCAAAACAGAATACAAATGTAATGTAAGTAGAGCATAGAATCGGCCAAAACAGAATACAAATGTCAGCTGACAAGCAATATAAGATAGATCATATAAAAAAATTGATACAATAAATACTTCAAAGGCAAAGAAGAAAATAATTACATGAAAGAGTCTTATTTTTTAATGAGTTGGGAAAATTCATAAAAGCAATACTAGAGCAATATATTCGGTTATTAACTTAGTATAGTTATGCAATTGTATTGAGACATAAAAACCTTTCCACTAGAGTATTTAGTTGTTGAATATAGAGATATTGTTCAAACTTGATTTGAGCACATTGTATGGCCACAAATCATGATATCATTTAAGATTCCAGATAAACTATGCTAGTTTTGTTTACATCAACATTGTCCTCACAATTTGGTAGTTGATAAAAGACAGCAGAAAATAACATTCAGCCAATCGTAAATAGTGATATTAACTTTTAATGACCCAATGCAATTTGGCATGCAAAATTTGTCTATTTCATCCATTAGATCAATTGTTGTGTTGAACAACACTATTTAAGAGTACGATTTTCTTAATGTTTGTTCGAGTGGAGCATGAAAAGAAAAAGGAAACACAGAGAGTAGCAGTTGGTCGACTGATAAGTCTGCAATTTTCTCCATGTTTGCATTTTCTGCTGCCTAAAAATTTGTATTATGATTAGTGTAACAGAATTAGTATTGTATTATACAAGATAAAGCGCACTAAAATATCATATATAAGAAGTGTTTGCATATTGCCTTCAAACTAGACATGAGAGACCTGCAAATAGTTAAGAGTTGAGAAAATAAAGTAGATATGTGCAGTTTCATAGTTCAAGTGGTATAGTTCCAATTTATTTTTTTCATATTGAGTTTCTCTATGGCCTTTAAAATTGTCACTGTGAAATTCAATAAGTATAATTTAGAACAATTACTAAGAGGAGGGATGAAAGCCATTAGCTTGTTGCCTTAAAGTCATAAGATAGCGCACTTGTGAGATTATTAGAGCCAAGATTCAAATATTTTAAAGATTTGAGCTGTCCAATGGCCCTTGGAATTGCCCCTGTCAAATTTAATGACGTATTAATTAGAATAATTTTAGAATAGTCATTGAGGGAGGGAACCAGTTAGCACGTTGCCTTCAAAGTAAAGATGTGAGAGTAGTATACCTGTGAGATAGTTAAAGCCAAGATTCAAATATTCTAAAGACTTGAGCTGTCCCATGGCGTCTGGAATTGCCTCTGTCAAAGATAATGAAATATAATTAAAAATAATTAGTAAGAGAAGGGATGGAACTAGTTAGCACGTTGTCTTCAAAGTTAAGACATGAGAATAGTGCACCTGTGAAATGGTTATCGTAAAGGGACAAAATAAGTAGAGATTTGCAGTTTCCTAATTCAAGTGGTATAGATCCACTTAAATTGTTTCCACTCGAATACAAAAATTTCAAGGACTTGAGCTTCCCAATGGTCTTTGGAATAGTTCCTGTCAAATTCAATAAAATATAATTCAGAACAATTACTAAGATGAGGGGGGATTGAAACAAATAGCATATTCCCTTCAAAGTTTAGAGATGAGAGTAGCGCACCTGTAAGATGGTTAGAGTAAATGAGCAAATGAACGAGAGACGTGCAATTTCCTAGTTCAGGTGGTATAGTTCCATTCAGATTGTTTTCATACAAATTCAATCTTTCCAAAGATTTGAGCTGTCCTATGGACTTTGGTATTGCCCCTGGGAAATTCAATGAAGTCTAATTTAAAACAATTACTAAACGGATGAATTGAAGTAGATTGCATGCGCCTTCAAAGTACAAAAATAAGAATAGCACACCTGTGAGATAGTTAGAGCCAAGTTTGAAATATAGTAGAGACGTGCAATTTCCTAGCGAATTTGGAATGTTTCCGCTCAGACGATTGAAAGCCAAGTGGAGATGCTTTAACTTCCCCAGACCACCAAATTCTGCAAGTATGCTCCCTGTCAATTTGTTGATGGAAAACCTAATCCACTGAAGGTGAGAGCAATTGGCAAGAGATTTGGGGATGGAACCCTGTAGTCCATTTCTTTTTAAGTCAAGTATCTTCAATGCTTTCAGCTGGCCAAGTTGAGGTAGAATCCTTCCAGTATTGAAGCCATAAAGCAACAAGATCACGTTTTGATTGCAGAGTCACATCTTTATGGCTCTATTTCAGTTAGTGGGGAAAATGTGACTTATAAATGGAGGTGGAATTCCTATCATGCAATGTATAATGGAGCTGATGTTGGCATGGACAGTCAATAAGGTGTTGCAGGGCAGATTTCACTTTTTCATCACAGTCACAATCCACCTATTGCCCTATTAGCATATACATCGAAGAAGATTCATATGATAACCAAATGAATTGAATCAAAGCATGATCAGGTGTATGAATTTGATTCCACATTGAAAGTATGATCCTTGGAACATCTTATTGATACTTGACAAGGGTTTAAAAAAAGCAGCAGTCTCACATGTGGGCAAGGTTCAAGCTAAAACCCTGAACAACATTCGAGAGTCACAGTCTAAAAGGTTTCAAGGAGCATTCCAAATGAAAGTTTGGATGCAAGGGTCACCAAGAGACAGTAGCCATTATTGAAATGCATATGTGTGAGACAGGGGCAGCATTCTTTGAGAGACACTGACTTGTTATCTAGTACACCTATGCAGTGGCAAGGATAGTAATCTCATGAATGAATTTGATGCATAGTTACAAACCCTGTTTAAAGCCTTTGTAATGTGTGCAGCTTGTGCAGGGTTAAATGTGACTGAATATAGTGCATATGACTATGCAACATAGGGTTTTATGGTACATTGTTTAGTCAAATGCACGTGACAGTCACCTAAGGGGGCGGTCTTAAAGTCCAAAAGAGCTTGATAATAGTGTTTTATATTATGTGACAGTGCACAATTTTCAGTCAAGCTATTTTTCTCTGCCCCACATTAAAAAAGGGTAGGATTTCAAGTACAAGATATCAGTATATATATGTTGATTGCAGACCTATTCAACATTCCTTGAAGGAGGTTTTGTGTGTAAATTTTTTGTCAAAATCCTTCAAGTATATTCAAGGGAATTTTGAATTTTCCCAAGCCAACTTGTTTATAGAATGGAATGATCTGCTGTCACAAGAATAGACAAATTAGACTACAATTTAGAATGAATCTCATGATCTGGAAGTGATGATCATAGTAACTCACCTTGATGATGCCTGGAGTGATAATGTTGGGACCCATAGAAGAAAATACAACCATTTGTGGTGCTAGACTAATGTTCAAAATTGTTAAGGTTCTAATAATCTGTGCTGTGGGATTACTAATTATCCCAATCATAAGCTAGTTGGTGATAGAACAAACATGAAAACAAATGTGAAAATTTTGAAAGGTTCTTTAGATTCACCATTCTGATAACTGAATTACTTGTGTATTCACAGTCACACCACCAGATAATGAAATAATTAGGAAATATCAAACAAGAGCTGATTAATGTTACCTCTTCATTTCCATTCCTTCCTAGAAGCAATCTCATCCTACAAAACAGAACAAACATAAATCAGTTTGAGTAGAGTTTCTGGATTATCTAATTACGCATGCTAACTTGTAAAGTAGATAAAGAGACAATAAAGAGAACCACAAGGATGTAACAAATTTAGAGTTATAAACAATCTACTTACCACTTTCCCTTGATACCAGTATGTAGATGTCACTAGGTGCATTACTTTGAATAACAATGTCCTCTTTTGGAGGTGAGTAGTTTAAGGAAAATCCTTAAACTATAGAAAGTACTTTGAACTTTTCTCTTGTACCAGCAATTAGACTTCACAAAATGAATTGTACATGAAACACTATATACATTATATATATATATATATATATAAAGTAGGCAATGAACAATGTATTGTATAAAACCAGGGAACTTTTTTCGTCTGAATGAAAACTAGGCAAGTTGCTTGCAATAATCGATGTAAGGAACATAAAAGATCTTGCAAAAAATCATTTTGTTAAGTTCTTCTTTTCTTCCAATAAGTCCTAAGAGCTAAAAAAAGCATTCTAATCTATATATTCTATTGTTTTCTTATCCACGATCAATCCCACATGATTAGACAACAATAGACTCAAACATAAGAAGCAAACATGTCTTTTGTTAATTTGTTTCTATCCATCCTCTTCCTTTATGTCCTCTTTCTACGAGGAACTATACTAATACGAGGCACTATTCTAATTGTGGGTGTCAATTGTTCATCACATTGGACACCCTCCTCATTATTCTCTTCTCCCACTTGCTCCTCATGTTCCTCTAGCTCCTCTTCATGCTCACTACCTGATGAGTTGGATTGTTGGGCTTCCTATACACAACAAAATTTAACTCATTAAAATAACATATCAAATCACAGTTTTAGCTTTGCTTGTTTCATTTCTCTATGCAAAAAAGAAACTATTATAATTCTAGGTGTATCTATCTATTTCAATATCTATATCATTTGTTTTGCAATGGAAATGAAAGCAAAATATGAAATTTTATTATATCCCATCATGCAAAGAACTTACCTCAGATTCATGACTAGTGACTAATTTCTCCCCTTGATCTAGCATATGTTGTCGAAGGCCTTTGGAACCATGTAGTAAAGCATATTTTAGGAGGTCCTCTGAAGCTTCCTTTTGAAATTGGTGAACCTACATAAACAATTATAACCAAATTTATAAGGTATAATGACTCATAAGATACAATTAACTCACAAGTTAATCATGACTTTTTTATGAAATAAAGAATACAATAGATGAAAATATTGACTTACCAAGCCACCACAAATGCTATTGTACCCACCAGATCCTAATTTATGAGATCCAATACTTGACACCCTAGCTTGGGTTGCTTTTGTTGTATCTCGAAGGCGTCTTTTAGATCCTGGTCGTGCAGATGGCCTATAGTTTGGATTATTGTGGGCCTTCCTCTTAAATTTGGCATCTTTCATAAGCTCATCCCATGTCACTTGGTCTATGATCCAAGCTGGACGTGGATATCTTAAGTCTTTTGTTAGCTTTGACCTTAGATTGTCTCGTTTAGAGTGAATGTATTTCCGAGCAATATCTAAAATAAATTCCTTATTAAAACCAGGATTTCCAAATGCTACTATGACATCCTTAAATAGTTCATCTTTCTTAGCATTGGCTTGCTTCCTCCAATCCATTTGAATGGTATTGCCAAATAATTGTTCTGCACGACGAAAAATGAAGTGAAAGAATTTCAACCCCATTTCATCCTTCAAGACATTTCCTTCTGAGGTGAGCAAGATTGTAACTTCTTGCGTTCCTTTTGTGGTCACCGAGGATATTGTTGTAGTTATAGGGGTTGAGGTAGATGCCCCTATAGGTACATCAGTCACATTGTCATTTATTTCCTGTATTTACAATGAGATCATCAAACAACCATTTAATCACAAATTAGAATCACAAAGCAACCATGTAATCATCAATACTGCTTTTACTAGTCAACATGTTATGACATTGATAAAAGTAAAATATGAACTAGAAAAGAATAATAAGATAATATTTCCATATAATTATACCTGTTCATCTGAAGTAAGCCCTGCACTCCCCAACAATGTCCTCTCCCATAACTCAATTTGCTTAGATATTTCTCTCCTAATTTCAACATTTTCAGGAGTATCTGGTAGGATCCTTAGTATTCTTGATTGTGACTCTATAAGACTCCTCAAGGAAACTTGTTCAGGTGTTGGTGGAAGAACTCTAACTGAACCTAGACTTGATGTAGAGGGCATGCTATGAGGTATTGTGCTTGATGCCACACTTGTGATAGGTGTTTCCGGTCTAGATGTAGAGGGCATGACACATCTTTTTGAAACATCCTGCAAGGCACAAATATAAATATTAAAGTGGTATTATGGCAGAAATAACATAATCAAACCCACACAAACATATGATTGAATCTTACTTTTTGCACAACATTGGGTGTATCGAATGGCATAATTGGATCTTGCATGCCAACAAGATGCATTCTTGGGGGAATTACTCTAGAAATGTCCTATAGCAAAAACACAAATATTAAAAAAATATAAAAGGTGAAATAAGTTAATTAAATGCACAAGAATCTAGATCAAATCTTACCCCTGGCATAATACTAGATGTATTAAAGGGCATGATAGGTGTCGACACGACTTTAGAGATGGCCTGCATTCCAAAAACATAAATTAACATAATATAATACGGAACATAAGATAATTGAACCTATAAAAGATAATTTTCAAACTTACCTCATTCACCATCATAGCAATGTTTTGCCCTTGCCCATTCCTTAGCATTTCAATTAGCCCATGTAAGATCAATGGATCCCCCATAGTAGAATCGGGAGTACCCATTGGCACATTCTTAAAGAAACACATAATGACATAAAATGACAAAATATTAATTAAAGAACATATGCAATTGATATTAGTAATATAAATCAAATTCACTAGCACATGAACAATAGCATACATAATTTTCATTATGTTTCCATACATAAGAAAAACATAAACAATCCTCAACTTCCAAAGTTTTTTCAGCTTTAAGGTATTGTGTTTCTCTTGCTTAGGTGTCAATTGCATAAAGTTCATAGGTGTTGATTGTGTAAAGCTTCCAAAAACAAAAATGTCTTTCAGGTTAATTGTTAAAAGTAAAAAAATAAAATGAAACAACTTTGCCAATTGAAAAAAATTGCAAGCTATATTCATTGATGTTACAAACATCCAGTAATAGAACACTCAAAATATTCAAATTACTTAATTTCCATTACATTTTGTGTACAATTAAAAACACAGCTACTTCTGAAGTTAGTTCACTGCCCATGGACTAAGCACCATAATCCTTTAATCCTGTAGGGGCTAGGCATGACACCTTACTCAGGGTTTCTCCATACTGATGTTGCTGACATACACATACAACCTCATCTTTTCAGACTGGGCACTTCAATCTCTGAGATCAGGGCATATACCAAACCAGGAGGCTTTTAATGGGTATCTTATTTAAATTTTTGTATGTAGTTGTGTTATAACGGCTGTAGCATTGGCTCTGAAACTGCTGCTAGTTCATGCATCAGATGTATGCAAAGGGGGTAGCAAATATGCTGTTATGAAATTCACTAATCAGGACTGAAGTGCCATTTTCTTAATTTGAGTATTTCCTTGAAAAAGAATCCACATAACTTCTAATGTTTCTTGAGTCATAAGACAACATTATTGTTGTCATTAGTTGTTGCTGGTGTCAATGCATTGGGCACAACAGCTGGCATCTTTCTAATAGATCGATCTGGAAGGAGGTGGCTTGCAATATTGAGCTTGATTGGTGTAATAGGAGCATTAGTTTTATTATCAGTGGTCTTCTACCTTACTACAACAGATGCGCCCAATGTCATGAGACCAGAAAACCATTTTTGTTGCTGAACTTTTATGCACTACCACACATTCTGAACAACACACATCTCGGTCTATTTCATGCCTTGACTGTTTGCATAAGGCATGTGTGTTTTGTGCTACTCCTCAAAACAAGGTATATGTATATCTTCGATCCTATTCAACAACCTAAAAAATGAAAGGTTATTAAATGTCAATCACCTATAGCAAGCATATGCTTCCTACTAGATCTATTATGATCATATTATGTCTAATCATTGCAGATGCAACCAGGTAGCTGTTTAATTCACAATGGGACTGTTGCTGACATTTGCACTAGTAGTTCTAGATCTTGGTACACACAATCTTACCCAAGTAACTATGGCTGGTTAGCTTTGGTTGGCCTTGTACTTTACATTGTGGCATTCTCCCCTGTGATTCAGATTCCATGCATGCTATTACCTGATATTAAATTTATTCTTAGCATTGTTTTTTAACTTCTTAAACCCTTTAAGGCCATTGCTATATTTTTTATTTTCTTTGAAGTAGTATTCCATATTTTGTAAACTCTTGTCAAATTTTCCCTAAGCACTTATGTTCAAGCAATCATATATGAGGATGAAAATTCCTTAGGATTTTTGGAGATTAGAGGATGAAAACCATTTGGTTTCAAGAGTTCAATTGCTGCAGCTGTGACAGTTTTCCAGTGGAGTCGGGAAGGTTATTTAAACCTACACACCCTTCTATGTTCAACGTTGTAGCTGTGATAGGTTGCCAATGGAATCAAGGAGGTTATTTAAACTGTTACAATATTTTATTTTCAAGTGTTGCAGCTGCACTAGATTGTCAATAGAATCAAGGAGGTTATTTAAACCTTTGAAACTTCCTATTATGTTCAAGTGCTACAGCTGTGACAGGTTGACAATGGAATCAGGGAGGTTATTTAAACCTCTACAACTTTCTATTTTCAAGTACCGCAGATGTGACAGGTTGCCAATGGAATCAGGAATTTTTTTGTAAACCTCTATAGTCTTCTATGTTCAAGTGTTGCAACTGTGATAGGTTGCCAATAGAATCAGGGAGGTTATTTGAACTTTTACACCCTTCTATGTTCAAGTGTTGCAGCTGTGACAGGTTACCAATGGAATCAGGGACGTTATTTAAACCTACACACTCCATTATATTCAAGTGTTGTAGCTATGACAGGTTGTCAATCGAATCAATTTCAGAAGATTTATCCAAAGAGGAAATTGATTTCCCAGCTGAAGACTGATGATTTTCAATAATTTTATGGATCACAGTTGGTTACAAATTACAGGCACCCAGTCTATTTTTATCATGTTAATAGCATGTTAATTAGCATGTTAATAGCATGTTATTACCTGAAAATGAAGGCCTTGGGATTTTCTCGGAAAGGAAACATCAAATCCTAGGCTATCTGCAGAGCACCACATTGAACAAAAGTCTCTAAAGGTATTAGTGGAAAGATATTATGGAAGGAAACCTCATAGCCCTAAACTTACTTCATCTAGCAAAGCCCATTGCAACCCAGAAGACCAAAATTCAAACACTAATCCAAGAGGTACTGGTTCACATTACATATTTATTTTCAATGGTATTTAACAGGGCATATAATTTTTTTATTTTTCAGGCAGGGCTTTAACATTAGGCAGGTTTGCAGTTAAAAGGTAACTATATAGAAGGTTGTTGGTAAGTACAAGTGTAGGGTTAGATGTGTAGGGTTATTGATTACAAAAATACCATCATATAAAACTGATATGCAGTTAATATAGTTTTTAACTGTAGAGACATGTGACATTTAAACTCAACATATTTTCTACGGCTGTTCATTTTTGCTAAAATGAAATCTTTATCAGGTGTGGAGGGTGACAATTATAAGAAGTCAACTATGAGCAGATGTAATGTTGAATCCATGATGCAATTCATAGAGTTTTTTTCCACACAGTCAACCATTGCAGCATCTTCCTCTTTATCAGCATTACCCTGGCCTACAATCATTCCTGGTTTTGAAATTCCCAAGCCACCTGATTTAACACAGGTTAACAAAAACTCAATATACCTGATTGACCTGAGCATAAGTCTGTTACTAATAGACAAGTTAATGACTCAAAATTCCTAATCATCTACACTGTAAACTCCCATAACTAATACTGAACCTGTAAAGAGTTAATTATATCAAGTATTGAATCCTCACAACCATCTTAAAGTGAACATGATGATCAAACAATGTCATTCTCACATGAAATATCCTCATCTGATGGTATAAATGCACCATCATTAATGGGCCCTAAATCCACAAATAAATTAATACCATAGTTTTCATGGTCTTCTTCACCTTCAACTACAGGTAAATGAAAATCAATAAATTCATCATCTTCATGGACTTGATGCTCATGTGGTTGCTCATATCCTTCAGAAACTTCAGTAAACTCATCATGATCTTCATCTTGGTCATATGCATCATTACCAATAAAGTTTTCATCATCTCCATCTTGGCCATCTGTGTCTTCAAGGGGGACTTCTGCATCTTCAAGAAAATCATGGTCCTCTACATCTTGAACAAATGTTACTCTTCATCCTCTTGGATCATAATCAATCACGAATGACCAACCAGGTTGTTCTAAATTGGGAATGAGAAATATCTGCTCACATTGATTTGGAAACACATAAGGTTCAGAAGTGGCTTCAAACCTAGATGTATTGATCATATGGAATCCATTCTTGTGCAGAAATATAGTTTTATCTTCACCCACTTTGATAAGCTTGTACCATTGAACACGAAAAATAACTTTTTTGAAAGATATAAAATCAAGCTCTATAATATCCTCCAACACTCCATAATAGCGAAGTGTGTTTGTGATTGGTTGTCTATCATTTGCATGTGAACGACATTCCACCTCAAATGATGCTAAAATTCCACAATCATAAGTTTGTCTCTTGTCATCAACCTTTTTGATGCGAAAATGATGACCAAAATTCCACATTCCTTTGTAATATGTTACCTGTATTCATATAAATATTAACTAATTAGATTCAAGGATGAAAAATTTAAAAGGAAAATCACTAAATACCTCAAATATGTTAGTATATATGCATCACCTCCCCATTTCTAGATCCTTTAACAAAATTTAGTTGTTGTTGTGTCACTCTATTCTTCCCCTTTGTTGCCTCATGTTCAATATTGGTCTTTAGCCAATTCCATGAGCATCTATCTGGCCATTTTCTTTTATGGGCTGCAGGAAGTCCTCGAGCAGTGTTTTGACCATGTCTATTATATACATTGGTCCATGCCTTTTCATCCTCTAAGTTCTTTTGTTCAGTGTACTTCTCCATCCATTCCAACATAAAGTCATAAATGTATGCAACATACAAATGTAATGACTCCCACTCCTTAGCATCTACAATAAAAAATAGATTTTTTTCAAAAAATTAATAATGATTTAAAGCTATGTCCTATAAAATTTAAGATAAAAACAATTACTTCAAACATTTTTGTATACCTTTTATCCTCTTTGAAGTCCCTTGACCCTCTAATTTTTCTCCTTCAAATGATTGAGGTTGGTTACCATCCCATAATCGAGGAGATTCAAGATGTAATT
>VDFB02289864.1:0-16219 GCA_007258455.2 Sequoia sempervirens | reverse complement strand
TATCTATCTATTTCAATATCTATATCATTTGTTTTGCAATGGAAATGAAAGCAAAATATGAAATTTTATTATATCCCATCATGCAAAGAACTTACCTCAGATTCATGACTAGTGACTAATTTCTTCCCTTGATCTAGCATATGTTGTCGAAGGCCTTTGGAACCATGTAGTAAAGCATATTTTAGGAGGTCCTCTGAAGCTTCTTTTTGAAATTGGTGAACCTACATAAACAATTATAACCAAATTTATAAGGTATAATGACTCATAAGATACAATTAACTCACAAGTTAATCATGACTTTTTTATGAAATAAAGAATACAATAGATGAAAATTTTGACTTACCAAGCCACCACAAATGCTATTGTACCCACCAGATCCTAATTTATGAGATCCAATACTTGACACCCTAGCTTGGGTTGCTTTTGTTGTATCTCGAAGGCGTCTTTTAGATCCTGGCCATGCAGATGGCCTATAGTTTGGATTATTGTGGGCCTTCCTCTTAAATTTGGCATCTTTCATAAGCTCATCCCATGTCACTTGGTCTGTGATCCAAGCTGGACGTGGATATCTTAAGTCTTTTGTTAGCTTTGACCTTAGATTGTCTCGTTTAGAGTGAATGTATTTCCGAGCAATATCTAAAATAAATTCCTTATTAAAACCAGGATTTCCAAATGCTACTATGACATCCTTAAATAGTTCATCTTTCTTAGCATTGGCTTGCTTCCTCCAATCCATTTGAATGGTATTGCCAAATAATTGTTCTGCACGACGAAAAATGAAGTGAAAGAATTTCAACCCCATTTCATCCTTCAAGACATTTCCTTCTGAGGTGAGCAAGATTGTAACTTCTTGCATTCCTTTTGTGGTCATCGAGGATATTGTTGTAGTTATAGGGGTTGAGGTAGATGCCCCTATAGGTACATCAGTCACATTGTCATTTATTTCCTGTATTTACAATGAGATCATCAAACAACCATTTAATCACAAATTAGAATCACAAAGCAACCATGTAATCATCAATACTGCTTTTACTAGTCAACATGTTATGACATTGATAAAAGTAAAATATGAACTAGAAAAGAATAATAAGATAATATTTCCATATAATTATACATGTTCATCTGAAGTAAGCCCTGCACTCCCCAACAATGTCCTCTCCCATAACTCAATTTGCTTAGATATTTCTCTCCTAATTTCAACATTTTCAGGAGTATCTGGTAGGATCCTTAGTATTCTTGATTGTGACTCTATAAGACTCCTCAAGGAAACTTGTTCAGGTGTTGGTGGAAGAACTCTAACTGAACCTAGACTTGATGTAGAGGGCATGCTATGAGGTATTGTGCTTGATGCCACACTTGTGATAGGTGTTTCTGGTCTAGATGTAGAGGGCATGACACATCTTTTTGAAACATCCTGCAAGGCACAAATATAAATATTAAAGTGGTATTATGGCAGAAATAACATAATCAAACCCACACGAACATATGATTGAATCTTACTTTTTGCACAACATTGGGTGTATCAGATGGCATAATTGGATCTTGCACGCCAACAAGATGCATTCTTGGGGGAATTACTCTAGAAATGTCCTATAGCAAAAACACAAATATTAAAAAAATATAAAAGGTGAAATAAGTTAATTAAATGCACAAGAATCTAGATCAAATCTTACCCCTGGTATAGTACTAGATGTATTAAAGGGCATGATAGGTGTCGACATGACTTTAGAGATGGCCTGCATTCCACAAACATAAATTAACATAATATAATATGAAACATAAGATAATTGAACCTATAAAAGATAATTTTCAAACTTACCTCATTCACCATCATAGCAATGTTTTTCCCTTGCCCGTTCCTTAGCATTTCAATTAGCCCATTTAAGATCAATGGATCCCCCATAGTAGAATCGGGAGTACCCATTGGCACATTCTTAAAGAAACACATAATGACATAAAATGACAAAATATTAATTAAAGAACATATGCAATTGATATTAGTAATATAAGTCAAATTCACTAGCACATGAACAATAACATACATAATTTTCATTATGTTTCCATACATAAGAAAAACATAAACAATCCTCAACTTCCAAAGTTTTTTCAGCTTTAAGGTATTGTGTTTCTCTTGCTTAGGTGTCAATTGCATAAAGTTCATAGGTGTTGATTGCGTAAAGCTTCCAAAAACAAAATTGTCTTTTAGGTTAATTGTTAAAAGTAAAAAAATAAAATGAAACAACTTTTCCAATTGAAAAAAATTTGCAAGCTATATTCATTGACGTTACAAACATCCAGTAATAGAACACTCAAAATATTCAAATTACTTAATTTCCATTACATTTTGCGTACAATTAAAAACATAGCTACTTCTGAAGTTAGTTCGCTGCCCATGGACTAAGCACCATAATCCTTTAATCCTGCAGGGGCTAGGCATGACACCTTACTCAGGGTTTCTCCATACTGATTTTGCTGACATACACATACAACCTCATCTTTTCAGACTGGGCACTTCAATCTCTGAGATCGGGGCATATACCAACCAGGAGGCTTTTAACGGGTATCTTATTTAAATTTTTGTATGTAGTTGTGTTATAACTGCTGTAGCATTGGCTCTGAAACTGCTGCTAGTTCATGCATCAGATGTATGCAAAGGGGGTAGCAAATATGTTGTTATGAAATTCACTAATCAGGACTGAAGTGCCATTTTCTTAATTTGAGTATTTCCTTGAAAAAGAATCCACATAACTTCTAATGTTTCTTGAGTCATAAGACAACATTATTGTTGTCATTAGTTGTTGCTGGTGTCAATGCATTGGGCACAACAGCTGGCATCTTTCTAATAGATCGATCTGGAAGGAGGTGGCTTGCAATATTGAGCTTGATTGGTGTAATAGGAGCATTAGTTTTATTATCAGTGGTCTTCTACCTTACTACAACAGATGCGCCCAATGTCATGAGACCAGAAAACCATTTTTGTTGCTGAACTTTTATGCACTACCACACATTCTGAACAACACACATCTCGGTCTATTTCATGCCTTGACTGTTTGCATAAGGCATGTGTGTTTTGTGCTACTCCTCAAAACAAGGTATATGTATATCTTCGATCCTATTCAACAACCTAAAAAATGAAAGGTTATTAAATGTCAATCACCTATAGCAAGCATATGCTTCCTACTAGATCTATTATGATCATATTATGTCTAATCATTGCAGATGCAACCAGGTAGCTGTTTAATTCACAATGGGACTGTTGCTGACATTTGCACTAGTAGTTCTAGATCTTGGTACACACAATCTTGCCCAAGTAACTATGGTTGGTTAGCTTTGGTTGGCCTTGTACTTTACATTGTGGCATTCTCCCCTATGATTCAGATTCCATGCATGCTATTACCTGATATTAAATTTATTCTCAGCATTGTTTTTTAACTTCTTAAACCCTTTAAGGCCATTGCTATATTTTTTATTTTCTTTGAAGTAGTATTCCATATTTTGTAAACTCTTGTCAAATTTTCCCTAAGCACTTATGTTCAAGCAATCATATATGAGGATGAAAATTCCTTAGGATTTTTGGAGATTAGAGGATGAAAACCATTTGGTTTCAAGAGTTCAATTGCTGCAGCTGTGACAGTTTTCCAGTGGAGTCGGGAAGGTTATTTAAACCTACACACCCTTCTATGTTCAACGTTGTAGCTGTGATAGGTTGCCAATGGAATCAAGGAGGTTATTTAAACTGTTACAATATTTTATTTTCAAGTGTTGCAGCTGCACTAGATTGTCAATAGAATCAAGGAGGTTATTTAAACCTTTGAAACTTCCTATTATGTTCAAGTGCTACAGCTGTGACAGGTTGACAATGGAATCAGGGAGGTTATTTAAACCTCTACAACTTTCTATTTTCAAGTACTGCAGATGTGACAGGTTGCCAATGGAAACATGAAGGTTTTTTGAAACCTCTACAGTCTTCTATGTTCAAGTGTTGCAACTGTGATAGGTTGCCAATAGAATCAGGGAGGTTATTTGAACTTTTACACCCTTCTATGTTTAAGTGTTGCATCTGTGACAGGTTACCAATGGAATCAGGGACGTTATTTAAACCTACACACTCCATTATATTCAAGTGTTGTAGCTATGACAGGTTCTCAATGGAATCAATTTCAGAAGATTTATCCAAAGAGGAAATTGATTTCCCAGCTGAAGACTGATGATTTTCAATAATTTTATGGATCACAGTTGGTTACAAATTACGGGCACCTAGACTATTTTTATCATGTTAATAGCATGTTAATTAGCATGTTAATAGCATGTTATTACCTGAAAACGAAGGCCTTGGGATTTTCTCGGAAAGGAAACATAAGATCCTAGGCTATCTGCAGAACACCACATTGAACAAAAGTCTCTAAAGGTATTAGTGGAAAGATATTATGGAAGGAAACCTCACAGCCCTAAACTTACTTCATCTAGCAAAGCCCATTGCAACCCAGAAGACCAAAATTCAAACACTAATCCAAGAGGTATTGGTTCACATTACATATTTATTTTCAATGGTATTTAACAGGGCATATAATTTTTTATTTTTCAGGCAGGGCTTTAACATTAGGCAGGTTTGTAGTTAAAAGGTAACTATATAGAAGGTTGCTGGTAAGTACGAGTGTAGGGTTAGATGTGTAGGGTTATTGATTACAAAAATACCATCATATAAAACTGATATGTAGTTAATATAGTTTTTAACTGTAGAGACATGTGACATTTAAACTCAACATATTTTCTACGGTTGTTCATTTTTGCTAAAATGAAATCTTTATCAGGTGTGGAGGGTGACAATTATAAGAAGTCAACTATGAGCAGATGTAATGCTGAATCCATGATGCAATTCATAGAGTTTTTTTCCACACAGTCAACCATTGCAGCATCTTCCTCTTTATCAGCATTACCCCGGCCTACAATCATTCCTGGTTTTGAAATTCCCAAGCCACCTGATTTAACACAGGTTAACAAAAACTCAATATACCTGATTGACCTGAGCATAAGTCTGTTACTAATAGACAAGTTAATGACTCAAAATTCCTAATCATCTACACTGTAAACTCCCAGAACTAATACTGAACCTGTAAAGAGTTAATTATATCAAGTATTGAATCCTCACAACCATCTTAAAGTGAACATGATGATCAAACAATGTCATTCTCACATGAAATATCCTCATCTGATGGTATAAATGCACCATCATTAATGGGCCCTAAATCCACAAATAAATTAATACCATAGTTTTCATGGTCTTCTTCACCTTCAACTACAGGTAAATGAAAATCAATAAATTCATCATCTTCATGGACTTGATGCTCATGTGGTTGCTCATATCCTTCAGAAACTTCGGTAAACTCATCATGATCTTCATCTTGGTCATATGCATCATTACCAATAAAGTTTTCATCATCTCCATCTTGGCCATCTGTGTCTTCAAGGGGGACTTCTGCATCTTCAAGAAAATCATGGTCCTCTACATCTTGAACAAATGTTACTCTTCGTCCTCTTGGATCATAATCAATCACGAATGACCAACCAGGTTGTTCTAAATTGGGAATGAGAAATATTTTCTCACATTGATTTGGAAACACATAAGGTTCAAAAGTGGCTTCAAACCTAGATGTATTGATCATATGGAATCCATTCTTGTGCAGAAATATAGTTTTGTCTTCACCCACTTTGATAAGCTTGTACCATTGAACACAAAAAATAACTTTTTTGAAAGATATAAAATCAAGCTCTATAATATCCTCCAACACTCCATAATAGCGAAGTGTGTTTGTGATTGGTTGTCTATCATTTGCATGTGAACGACATTCCACCTCAAATGATGCTGAAATTCCACAATCATAAGTTTGTCTCTTGTCATCAACCTTTTTGATGCGAAAATGATGACCAAAATTCCACATTCCTTTGTAATATGTTACCTGTATTCATATAAATATTAACTAATTAGATTCAAGGATGAAAAAGTTAAAAGGAAAATCACTAAATACCTCAAATATGTTAGTATATATGCATCACCTCCCCATTTCTAGATCCTTTAACAAAATTTAGTTGTTGTTGTGTCACTCTATTCTTCCCCTTTGTTGCCTCATGTTCAATATTGGTCTTTAGCCAATTCCATGAGCATCTATCTAGCCATTTTCTTTTATGGGCTGCAGGAAGTCCTCGAGCAGTGTTTTGACCATGTCTATTATATACATTGGTCCATGCCTTTTCATCCTCTAAGTTCTTTTGTTCAGTGTACTTTTCCATCCATTCCAACATAAAGTCAGAATTGTATGCAACATACAAATGTAATGACTCCCACTCCTTAGCATCTACAATGAAAAATAGAATTTTTCAAAAAATTAATAATGATTTAAAGGTATGTCCTATAAAATTTAAGATAAAAACAATTACTTCAAACATTTTTGTATACCTTTTATCCTCTTTGAAGTCCCTTGACCCTCTAATTTTTCTCCTTCAAATGATTGAGGTTGGTTACCATCCCATAATCGAGGAGCTTCAAGATGTAATTCAGGTAAGTACTCACTCAAATAAACCATTGTCTGGAAAACCATGTACCCCTCAACCATGGACCCTTCCGGTCGAGCCTTTTGCCTCACAAATTGTTTTAGAACCTTCATATATCTCTCCACGAGCCACATTGTCTGAATATGGATAGGACCACACTGTTCAATCTCTTCTACTAGGTGTACAAGGTAGTGCTCTTGAGAATTGAAGAAGCTCGGAGGGAAGTACATTTGAATATCACACATCAAAAGTGGAACATTCCTCTTCCAATAATTCAATTCATCCTGATGTATCTCTTTAGATGAAACCCACCTATAGATATTAATGTGTATTATAATAAAGACTTATTATTTGTTCAAAACTAAAGGAATAAACGTATATAAAGGTATTACCAATAATGCACTTCAAAGGATAAGAGTCATGGAAGAGTATGCATGATGGATTCAAAATACCTCAAATATTTGGATAATTTGTAAATAGTTAACGTGACATCACGATCAAAGGTGCTCGGTATTGCTGCGGGCAACACATACTACATGACCATTAACAAAAACAATGTTAAAATATGCATGAAATTATGTTATCACTAAGATATACAAATTTCTAATTATGTTGCCAACAAATGTGACATTCTAAAAAGTTACCTTAATCCAATTGTGCCAATCATGTGTTTTTAGCCCTGAGAACTCTGACCCATCTCTTGTGAATAAGTTTTTTAATGTCACACCAAAACTAGAAGGAAATCTTATGCTTTTCATTGTATCAATGATGTTTTCTTTCTCCCTTGACGTAAAAATCCATGGAGCATGAAAAAATGTGTTGTTTTCATGCAACCACATGTTTGGCATGATATTGGCAACTTGGAGGTCCTTTCATAACTTTATTTGTGCTTCAAGGTTGGTTCCATTTAGATGTTTCCACAAACACTCTGCCACATTTTTCCCGATGTGCATAGTATCAAATAGGTGGGCTATTGGCAAGTTCTCATAATATTGTAATTTGTAAAAAATAGATAGTCTTTTCATTCCTAGTGGAAAGCCTATCCCTTCTTTTTTGTCATATAGTGCTTTCCACCTAGCAGGGTTCATCTTTCTTGGCTTCCTCATTTCCACCTCCTTTCCATTGAACTTTTTTTTGTCACGCACTCGATAGCGATGATTTTGTGATAAAAATTGTCTGTACTCATCATACACAGTTTTATTCAGATCCTTTGACTGCCTATACAATGTTTTCGGCCCACATGATGGAAAACCATGTTTCCCCTTTGTTTGTAGCCCTGAAATAAGAATGGAAACGATATTTAGTAAAATGGTAAAATGAATAAAATAATTAGAAATGTAATTTATAATATATTACCACAACAAACAGAGAGTCTCAGGGCATCATGGATTGTCCAGATAAGGATCGCATGAAAGAGGAAGTTTCTATCATTGATAGGTCTTGATACATCGTACATATTTACACCATCCCATAATTCATGAAGCTCATCAATGAGGGGCTCCATGTATACATCCATATCCTTTACCTAATACTTCCCTAAATAAACAAAAAGTTTTTTATTAGGATTTAACTAAGTTGAATTTTTCTTTTATATAATTTTCAAGAAACCATTGCATTAATATGCTCTAGTACCTGGTATGATAAGAGTTAACATTGCATGCTCCTTTTTCATTGCCATCCAAGGGGCGAGATTGTTGTTAATAATGAAAACTGGCCAAACAGAATATGTTGTTCTAAGATCTCCAAAAGGATTGACACCATCCATTGCTAGAGAAATTCTTGCATTCCTTGGCTCATTTCTTAAATGTGGCCATTTTTCCTCAATCTCTTTCCATTGTTTGCTATCTGCAGCCATACGCATGACACCATCTTGGCTCCTCCCTTGTGCATGATAATGCATATATTTTGCCAACTCCTTGCATTTGAACATCCTTTCAAATCTTGGCTTTAGTGGAATGTGTTGTAGTACTTTATAAGGAACCTTCTTGGATACTTGATCTTGACGATACCTGTTTGTGTGACAAACTGGGCACTGTTGCAAATTTGCATTATTTCCATAGTATAGTATATGGTCATTTGGACATGCATCATATGTATTGTACTCCATTCCAATGTCTTTCATCACTGAAGATACTTCTCTATGAGAATGAGGCAACTTATTGTCCTTTGGAAGTATTTTGTTTTCCAAAAGTCTACATGAGGCAACAAATGATTTTTATAAGATAAGTATACACAATATTCAAAACTTTCAAGACATTTAGATCATTAATTTATAAGAATATTGAATCCTACCTTAATATATCGGTAAAGCATGTGTTTTTCAATCCATGTGTAACCTTCAAGTTCAACAACAACATAAGTGTCACCAATATAGAACTATCTGCATTTGGGAAAAGAGGTGTCCTAGCCAACTGAGCTAGGGGTGAATCAATAACTTCTTCAGAAGATGTATAGAAGTCTTGGATAAATTCATTGATACCAGCCTCATTTATTT
This sequence comes from Sequoia sempervirens, assembly GCA_007258455.2. Classification (NCBI taxonomy): domain Eukaryota; kingdom Viridiplantae; phylum Streptophyta; class Pinopsida; order Cupressales; family Cupressaceae; genus Sequoia; species Sequoia sempervirens. The sequence continues at coordinate 7,176 of VDFB02289864.1, read as the reverse complement.
GTGAAGTGGTTTCATCCATAAATGTGTCTTGTTCTTCATCTTGAGAGCGGCTATCATCAGTGACATCCATTGGTTCTTCAAGAATATCGGGAACTGGAAGCGGCTTTTCACCAAAAAATCAATTTAAATGATCAATAATAATTTATTAAATAATATGCATATTTATTTATGATAAGAATAACAATTTGTTAATTATAGTGTACCTCTTCTATATAAACTCCATACTTCAATCTATGGATACCAACAAGTCGCCGCTTCTTTAGTTTCCTATTTTGGCACCTTTTGCAAGTGCAATATATCATTTCATTAAAGTATTCATCTATCCCTGGAGCAGGTCTTGCTGCCCGTTCATCTGAATATTCAGATGATGATGATGTACTATTTCCCTGAATGCACCATGTACCATCAACAATAAGAGTACAACTTTTAACTTGAGTATTACTTCTTTTTGAAAAGAAGGTGACTCTTAGGTGCATGATATGATACAGCTTAAGAAATTCGAAACTTTGAAAATGTGGTTTTAAGGTTACTAAGTTACCGGGTTCTTCAAAAACGGACTTTGTGCCCGCTTTGGGAGCATTTGGGTATGGGAGCAGCCTGGGGAGCACCTGGAAGCGCCCAGGCAGCCCAGGGTTGCAACCTATCATTGACTGATTTGATGCATCTAAACACCTTTGTACAACTTATTTGTCAGTTTGTTCAGGCCATACTTATACTAAGTTTGACCCATATATCAATCATGATCATCATTTTTTGTTGCAGCAGTTTGTGATCTCTTTTAGCTTTGGGTTTCAAATTAATTTCAAAGGTTTTTTTTTTCAAGGTGTTTTCTAATTTGGAGGGTTTTATTGATGTCATAGAGTTTCATAATTCATGTAAATTACTCTAAAACATATGTTTTTTCATCACTAACTAGTCCAATCTTTCAATCATAAAAATTATATGAAACATTACTCTATGTGCTACCAATTAAATCCTAGGTTAGTGTTTCATTTCATTAAAATGATACTGCAAATACCAAAAACAACAACATAAATACCTGGTCTGCCATTTCGTATAGACACCCAAAAAATAGCCTAATAGAAAGCTACAAAGCAAAGTGTGTGGATGCTAGTTAGGATCATTACATAAATAGCTGCTGAAATATATGAAAACATGTATCCCAAAAAAACCTATAAATTATACTAAAATATAGCTTGAGCGACTAAAAAATATGAAGATTCAATTAAAACTTACATAGAAATTGATTATAAATTGCTGATGTAGAATAACCTGAAATACATGGATTTAAATTAATTATAATAGTCCACATACAATTACCATATACAATAATTTAGAATTACCATATACAATTTATTTAGAATTAGCCCAACTGACTCTGATCAAAAGATAATTAGTCTTTTACTTGCCTACTTAATGGATGTAAATCACTAACAAATACAAAATGAATGATAAATACAAAATCTGGTATTTTATTAAATTTATCTCTGTTATGTGTACACTTCATTAAAGACAGTTGTTGAGTAGATCTAATGTTAGGGATCAAGTTGTTTTTTTTGGTCAACCATCAAGTCAAAAATATAGAAAAACTTTAAAAAACTAAAAAAAATCATTTTTTTGGGGTGGTTTGCTTGGATTTAGTTTAGCTCTCCTACTAGATGAACTTGGATTTGCTTGAGTTTGCTATGCAATGGACTTGATTGTATTGGGGTCCATTTAGACAAACCTAGGATGGCCTTCCAAGGGATCCATCCTAGGGCCTTGACTGCTAAGATACTATTTAATATAATATACCTCTATTGTTAATGGTCAACTATAGTAGGTTAGGTAGATAGAAGTAGTTGGCTCCATTTAATATCTACAGTGTCTTGTCACTGCTTTATATTGTAACCTCTCTTTTTTTGCTAATACAAGAAGTTTTTTACCATTTATGCAGATCAGAGTGTGTCTTGAAAGCTCTCTCTTATGAGGGCTCAAGATTTAGGAGGCATTTTTAAATTGTAATTCATGATTATCATGAGATTTTTTTTGTGAGTCCAAACGTAGGTTCTTTCTCTCATATTAGACAAGCAATTTCATAGCAAATTGTTTACTAATTACATTCAAATTTGACTTGTATTCAGGTCTTTTTTGATGAAATGGTAACAAAGTCATATATTAATGTCTATGAATGACCAAAAAAGATCTATGGGACTGAAATTGTACTTGTACAAAAATAACAAAACAAAAAAGAAAGAAAGGGGAAAAAAACATGGGGTTTAACCTAAATATTGTAACCCCAAATAGTACAATTATAAATAGATGGGAGCAGCAAAGATCTTTCAAAGTAGCAACAACAAATGAACACCACCTAGGCAGGGAGCCAAAAGTCATGGATGTTAGTGCTTAGAGATGTGTTGGAGGAACCAATGATATTATCATAACATTGTAGGTGTAGCACTGTACAAGTTGAGAATTCTTGTCAGGGAAAGGCTTTGTCTAAGGGAGTTGGCCTAGACAATCCTAGGGGAGTTGATTCTACATAGAACCTTTGCTAACATTGAAAGCCAAAGCACTATTGGTAGTAGGAAAAAACTTGTAATATGAGGTTTCCCTTGAGATTTGTTCCATGGAGGAAGTGTGTGAGAGAGTCTTGACTTTGAGAAGATTGAACCATGATCATTAGAGTAAGAGTTAGGGTGGTAAGGATCCTTAGCTATGCGGATTGCAAGGATGAGCAATGCCTCATTGGTTTGTCCCCTCTCATAGGTGAATTGCTAGTATCGGAAAGGAGCTTAATGCCCCCACCATATATGATGAGTTGAAATTGTTTATGAAAGCTATTTGATGCCATGGTTTTTTACCCGAAAGGGTTTTCCACGAGAAATTTGGTGTTCGTGTCTTAATGGTTGTTCTCTTTATGCTTTATATGGTTTTATGCATTCATAGTTATTGAAAAAGATTTGAAATACTGATTCAACCCCCCCCTGACAGTATTTCTAGTGTGCTTCTCAAATATGTGATTGCTTTAGACATATATAGTGTAACATTCGATGCATGTTAAATACGTATCAGAAAAAACTAATACATGCCTTCAGAGAAGTCATGCCCTAGTTTTGTGGGCTTATCTTAATCCCTCCTAAAGCAGGCCTCATATATTTTCTCTTTAACAATCCAGATAGATTTCAGCAACAACTATCCCATTGAAAGGGAATGTTCCTTGTGCTTTGATTTTCCATTGAAACTTGTGCTTAAGATCTCTCAAATTCTCAACTCAAAGTCCATTGATGTTTTTATCCATCATCCACTTATATGCAAAATCAAGGAAAAATTACAAGGAAAAATTACTTGAATAATAATAGCTAAAATTGTGCCTTAAGTAGTTGCTCTCTTCTTTTGTACTAGCAAGTCTTTATTATCTAATGGAAAAATATTTAACACTCCCTTTACTCTTTTACAAATCTGCTAAAATAGCTATCAATGAGAACATTTCAATATCATTTAGTATCTTTTGAGATTTAAGATTTTGTTTCAAAACCATTTTCTATTACTCTATTTTGAGCTATTTGATTCAAAACCTATTAAGTTGAACTTTGCAATTGCTTCCTTTGTAATAGTTCTGTGAGTTGGTGCTCACTCTCTGTAACCTGGGTTGGTGTCCAATCTGTTATTGAAAGAATCTGTTGAACCGTGGTTTTTTACCCGAAAGGGTTTTACACGTGATAATTCTTGGTGTCTCTGTCTTTATGCTTTCCTTTTCTCTAATTTTCAGTTTTAAGGTTTTAACTTGCTCTATGGTGTTCAAATACTGATTCACCCCTACCCTCTCGGTATTTGCTGTGTGATCTTCATTGAAGACCATAGTTGAAAAACTCGAACTTGGCAAGCCCCAAAAAAATTAAAACTCGGGGAAAAACTTGACAATAACTTGGCAACTTTATTGAACATTTGAAAATAAATATCTTTTTAAAATATTCTTCAAAAACCCACATATATATTGAATTTGTAGAAGATATTAGTAAGTTACCGTATCAGGTTCGGGTATGCCAGTACGATACGACAATATTTTTGGAGAAGACTGTATAAACTATATTGAAGTATTCTATTAATATAGTTTATTCCAATATAATTGAAAAAACAGAGGATGCATATTAGAACCTTAGTGAAGTTTGAATGGATATTCTGTCTTGCTCAATGGTACAGTATAATTCACTCAGAAAGCACATTCTCTCATTTATGATAAGATGTTCTGCCATAACATCAAAATCTTCACATAAAAGCTCCATGAATTCCTCAAAGGTAAGCTTACAAGTTACCAGATTTTGATAAAGTGGTTTTGAGGGAGCTAATGGTGGTCCTGTAGCTCATTTATCTAACTGAAACATAACATCAGAAGCAGACCAACGGGATCTATAAAATTCCAATTGTTTATTCTGGTTGGAAACCCATTTTTGATATGTGGATATGCTGAGGTAGAAAAAGTAGGTTGTGGAAAATTACTGAATGTATAGCTTGAAAAAGGATACAACATTACAATACCCTATTATTAGTGACCTAAGTGACAGAGATAGGACCCGACACACCACCTCAGCTAAGTGTCCATATTTGAATTTCATTTGCTATGCACAGGTTCGTTGTAAATGTAAGTTGTTGCTAATGAGAGTGAGGTAACTGTTGGAAACATTTTCACAACATATATTTTCCCTCCACTGGACTGAAGACTATTTGCTATCTGTACTTTTGGTAGTTATATTGCATGTAGAAATTTTGTGTTCAAATTGAAGATAATATTGAATGACAGCTTTATAGCGTATCTCTTTGTCTTACTGTTCTCTCTTTTAATTGCAATCAATGGAATGCCCTCAAGATTATATGTATTGATCTGACAAGCTTGCATGGTAAAATATTAGTTATCATTCTTTATCTAGATCCTTTGCACGTGGATTAAAGTTCATGTGTACTTTAAAAAGCATGCAATTTCTTTTTTGTTGGCTAAATTATTGAGAAATATCTATCATGCAAAAAAAGTGTATCTCAACTGTATAGTTGTATAGCTTTGTAGGAATCTTTTGTTTTCTTTAGAGACTAATAAGGGAGCCTACCAAAAGAGAGGAATATTTGTCCCACATGCTCTTCCACCAAGATATGTCCTATGCAACTTATATACGTTTCTGGTTACAAAATTGTGTGGGAATTTAGTTCTGTTGTAATTGAGTGGAAAATTAAATCACTATAAACAGTAGGTAGGTGCACATAATTTTGCTTATTATTAAATTAGTTGAGAGAAAAGTTAATGGACTTTGTAGCAACTAAAATTTTGAAGCATAGAAGATTGCAGGTGGGGAGAAGTTTCTGCATCCACCTAGGAGTTCAAGTGTACTCTCTTGGAAGAGCCTTGATTTTGTTATAGGTAGATCTCTCTTTCTCTCTCTCCACTTTATTTTTGTGTCAAATCCCGATTTATTGACAATAGCATGACAATCTGATAATCGTGCTGCAAATGGTGGATTGCTTGTTTATGATATTACTACTCTCCTATTGAGCTAAATCAATACTTCCCATATCTGTTCTAACTTTGTTCCATTAGTGTGATCAAAATCTGTTGCACTTCACTATAGCCATTATATTTTCTATTTGTTGGAAAAATAATTATTATGATACCTATAGCTTGATATTCTCTTAAGTTTGTTTGCATATTCTTACTCCATATGATCACTGTAACTCATAGTGTCATCAGATGCTATGGAAGGAGTTGTTATTAGTTTGGGGTCAGTTATCTTTTGTCTATAGGACATCCACCAGCTTAGTGTGATAACTGGGTAACTTCCAAAGAGATTATTGTAATTAATATATTTTATGTTGTCAATGCAGTAGACTAGATTAACCGTAGAAGCAAAGCATCTGAGCCAACCTATCTGTACACTGTTGAAAAGGTATTTTGGGTGTTTTCTCTCATTCCAATCCTCAGCTTCATTAAATTTCCTTTTTTATTAAATATTATTATTGACAAAACTTTAACAGTGGTAGCAAAACAGACAAGTGATTCATATATAAATTTGCAGTTTGATATTGAAACAATAACCAGAGGAATATGATTTACAAATGGAAATGGTGACTCCTTAGAGTTAGATCAATACAGATAAGGAACAATCATTAAAAAGAGATTTAAATTTGAGGCTTGAGATCATCCTCTGTAAGAACAACTTTAGTAACTGATGAGTACCTCAATTTGGTATTGTAAATGTCTCCACCATATATTATAATGTCATACTTTATGATAGTAAGCTTCATTTATATAACATGTGACAGCTAGTGAAATTGTTACCATGACACATGGGTCAAACTTGAAGTTTTGAAACTACTTTATTAGATTTCCTTAGGTTACAAAAGGTGGCAGTCATAGAGAAGCAGGCATATGTCTAAAAGTTCCATCTCTTCTGATGTCTGATATCATCAATTGTATTGAGTATTGAAAGTGCTCTCATTTCTCATAATTACTTTGTAAATTTATGTTTTGGATTTATCATTTTGCTCCATTTGAGTTTATATTGGTTGATATAGGATCCTTTTTCAAGCTTTGTGCCCTAATTTATTTTAGTTGCCCTTGTGCACTGTAGCAGCTTCACCTGAAATAGAGTAATCTCATTCCTAGGTACTCTTTGCTCGTTAGCCCCCTTGCCCCTCCACCCAGGATCAATTCTTTCTGTAATAAAACCTTGTGCCATAAGTAGTGGCTCTTCTGGTCCCTCCAAGAATGTAGTTCTATTACCCTGAAATTTGACTTTTGAACAGATGCCTTGATGTTGCACTGTTTCCTTGTAACCAACATCCTATAATTTACCTTTCTTTTCCTAACACTGTCCAGTTACTTGTGACAGGAAAACTAACTAAATCCTGCCTGAATTTTTTTTATAAATATATCCTATTCCAGGAAAAACATAAGTATCATGAAATTAGTCTCAAGTTGTTTATTTGCTATAATGCTAAGAGCCATCTCTTATGCTAGTGTCTATCAACTCTTTGTCTCTAAATGATTTAAGGGTTTTGATTTGAAGGACATTTAAGTCCCCCCCAAACTTGGTTACTCTGGCTGAATTACTTTAACAACATTAGCTGCAAAGTTATCTCCATCCTATTTCTGGATACTGGAAAAAGTGCAGATACAGATTGACAAGATGATTTGAAAATATGAAGGCC
>VDFB02289863.1:0-67190 GCA_007258455.2 Sequoia sempervirens | reverse complement strand
AAAACTATGTCAAAAATGTTGTCGAGTCCAAATTACAATGTTCTCATAGAGCAGTTAAGTAATATTGCTTTTCGCTTTTTATTCTGTTTGATACAAGAAATGCAAGTAGGGTTTCATAGTGCTTTAAGGAAATTGTATACTTTGATTATAAATTCGTATTTTAAACTACTTTTAGTATTGTTTATTCGAATTTCTTGTTGAAATGCGAAGGTTTCATCTTTGTTTGATAGGTATTATGTAGAAATCCTCTTGTTCATTTTGCTTCATGCATGTAGTCCTGTAGAGTTTGTGTTTTTTTGATTGCTGCAAAAAAACAATGAGAGCTTTTCAACAATGAGTCGAGAGTGTGTTGCTTTGAGCTTTTCCGTTGTCATGAAATCATAAAGGATAGAGGTATTCTGTTAAAAGTCGTGGTTGTTGTCCTTGTAGTCATAAATGCAAACAATGGGAGCATAGAGAATGCAGTAGAAACCTTTTCCCTGTCGGCAAGCATAAAAATTTTTGTCAGATGTCGTTGTTACTGTTTGTGTATCTTGGGGTTATAAAAAACTATGCCAAAAATGTTGTAGAGTCCAAATTACAATGTTCCCATAGAGCAGTTAAGTAATATTGCTTGATAGAACAGTTTGAGGCTTCATGCAAAAGAGCAGTCAAGCTCATTGGTAGAAGATTTGTGGTCCAGTAACCTGTCACAATTAGTTTGTGTAGTTAATCTTGTTTGCATTTATACTCGTGTCTCTTGAACCTGGAAAAATGCTCGGTAGTGTTTAAATGGTTTTTGCTATTAGTATCCATCGCAGTAGGAGTACTATAAATTGCTATTCTTTCATAAAAAACAAAGCCATGGTTTTTGTTTTCTAATGAAAGATTTTTACATGGTGCAATGCTTTTGGTTGGAAGAAAAGAGGTCGTGTGGCGGTCCAGCTGTGGAAAATTCTTCAAGCAAGTAGTACACGGTGAGTTTCTAGAATGAACCTTCTCTTTTGTTTGCAATTGCATATAGTAAACAGAGAAAAAGGTTAATTCAAGATTCTCACTATATTGATTGTACTTGTAATCATATCGTGGCTTTTTGTTACAAGGACAGTCGTTGCAAATGGGTATTGTGAGTGGCATATGCTATATGGTTCATAGAAATAAAGCATTTGAGGTTCAAGAGTAGATCTTTGTTTCAAAAAATTAACCTTTCCAAGTTTTGAGAGTTTGATTCTGAATCCATATGCATGCTTTGATTAAAACTACTGGCTAAAGGTGCATAATTCATTAATTCAAAATCAATGCATTTAATGGCAACTGACTAGAGGCGAAGCTGTTTAGATTGCTAATTAGTCTTTGAATATATAACAATTAAAAGAGATAAATAAGTATGATTATCCTTGGCCACATTTCACATTTTGGCCTTTCATTGTGCATCTTAAATAGAAGTTGGATTTTGCATTGTTGCAATGTGTTTGGATACTTTGATTCTAAAATCATAGTTTAGATCATTCTAAGTGTTATCGATTCAAACATTTCCTTGAAATACCAAGAATTCATCTGAATCTTGGAGGCAACGTACAGTTGTCTATAATTATCCTTGGCTACATTTCACATTTTGATCTTTCAATCAAAGTCAATTAACAAAGTAGCAATTAGACCTAAAAAAGGTTGATGGACTATGCTGATAGAAAACCATATTTTTGACAATGGCTAGACAACCTGTTGAAATTGCTGTAGAAAATTTAAAGCAAATGCATTTTCCCTTCTATTTACTTTCATTGTACATCTTAAATGGAACTTGGGTTTCGCATTGTTGCAATGCATTTGGATACTTTGACTGTAAAGTCATAGTTTAGACCATCTTAAGTGTTATTGATTCAAGTGTTTCCTTGAAATATGAAGGATTCATCTGAGTCTTGTAGGCAATGTACAGCTGTCCTATAGAGTGAGCTTTGGAACCAATGAACTGTTATCAAGGATAGAGGATTACTGTCAAATATTGTGGTTATTGTCCTCGTAGCATATAGAAAGCAAGTTAACTGTTCAATAATCCCATGAAACATAGTCTTTGTATGCATCCATGCATACAGGTTTGCATGTATATATGTGTGCATGTAATTATGTATATATGAATGCATGTATCTATGTTGCCATGTATGTATGTGTGTATATAACAGATTGCTGTTGCATTTGCTTTAAATGCTTTTTTGTGGATGGCGCCAGCTAGCCATCCCGTCATATTGTGATTAAACAATTAAGAATAAGTGCTAAATCAGTTAGCAGATCGATTTTCCTCAGCCCTTTACATGTTAACTGAGAGTTTTGAAGCTTTTGCTGTTCATTGGCAGTTTTTGAAGCTTAAATGTCACAGTGTATGTAGCATTTTACCATATAGCTCTATCATTCATGGTCATTTAGGCAAGTTCATATTTCCTTATTCATCCTTGTATTGTCCCATATCTAAATAATTTGGCAATTGCTAGTTAGCCTTTAAGTACTTAGCAATTCAAAGAAAGAAATGATTGCAATTAGCTTTGTGTGCATTTGAACTATTAATCAAAGGCAACTAACAAACTAGCCCTAGAAAACCATGCCTGTGTTAATGTGTTGAATACCATGTATTTGTGCATGGGTGTATATGAATACTATGAGTTGTTGTTTCTACCATTGCGTAACGCTTAGTATTACTTGTACAACCAAGCAATATGCAAGTAGAATTCATAGTTCATAGCATCCAGATACATTCAAGGAGAGATACAAATCAAGGTTGTTAGCATCCTGATAAGAAAGATGATGAGATACATCCAATTAATGTATGTCACAACATCTTATAAACAATAATTCCTATCAAACACAGATGAAACCTTCGCATTTCAACAAAAAAATTCAAATAAACAATACTGAAAGTAGTTTAAAATACAAATTTATAATCAAAGCATACAATTGCCTTAAAGCACTATGAAACCCTACTTGGATTTCTTGTATCAGACAGACTAAAAAGCGAAAAGCAATATTACTTAACTGCTCTATGGCAACATTGTAATTTGGATTCTACAACATTTCTTGACATAGTTTTTTACAACCCCAAGATACAAAAACAGTAATGACTACATCTAATAGAATTTTTATGCTTTCCAGCAGCAAAAAGGTTTCTACTGTATTCTTTATGCTCTCATTGTTTGCATTTATGCCTATGAGGACAACAACCATGACTTTTAACAGAATCCCTTTATCCTTTATGCTTTCATGACAGCAGAAAAAGGTCAAAGCAACACACTGTTGATTGATTGTTGAAAAGCTCTCATTATTGCACATGTTGACATAATTTTGGTTCCAAAGTCCTCTTTATGGGACCAGTTTACAACAATTAGAAAAATAAAAATTCTATAGGGCTCACATGCATGAAGTAAAATGAACAAGAGGATTTCTGCATAATACATATGAAACGCAGATGAAACCTTTGCATTTTAACAAGAAATTCGAATAGATAATACTAAAAATAGTTTAATATACGGATTTATGCCTACGAGGACAGCAACCATGACTTTTAACAGAACCCCTCTATCCTTTATGCTTTGATGACAATGGAATAGCTAAAAGCACCACACTATCGGCTTACATGCATAGAGTAAAAAAGTAGTTTAAAATATGGGTTTATGCCTATGAGGACAACAACCACAACTTTTAACAGAACCCCTCTACTCTTTATGCTTTGATGACAACGGAAAAGCTCAAAGCAACACACTGTTCACTTGTATTTCAAAAGCTGTCATCATTGCACGTGTTTAGATGGTTTTGGTTCCAAAGCCCTTTTTATGAGACCACTTTGCAATAGTCAATAATAAATAGACTTTAGAGGGCTCACATGCATGAAATAAAATGGACAAGAGGATTTCTACAAAATACCTATCAAACACAGATGAAACCTTTCCACTTCAACAAGAAGCTCGAATAAATAATACTAAAAGTAGCTTAAAATATGAATTTATAATCTCAGTATAACAATGTCTTAAAGCACTATGGAACCTTTCTTCCATTGCTCTTTGCATGTACCTGATTTAAACACTTAATTATTGGTTCTTGATAATGGAATGAAATGAACTTGGACAAATGGAAATAGAATGACCCCATGGAGTTGGAACATTAGTGTTTGCATGCCTTTACCATGATAGCAGATTTGTGTCCATGAGACTTATGTGAATCTCAAATGTCATAGTGTATGGGTGCATGTGTCAAGTAGCTTGGTCCCAAGTATTGACTCTACAGCAACAACATCTCCTGTGACTACACAGATCTCCAAAATCACAAAAAATAAAATGCTCAAAGTAATCACAATTCATCTCTAGTCACTAAAATCTATATTGCATGATAAACAAGCGAGAACCTTTTAGTAGATGAAGGTCATGAACATTGAACCAATAGTAGGACAGTCACCACAACATTTAAGTAAACCTATGGTGTAGACTCCCTTTTCCATTATCAATTTTATTCCCAATTTCATCCATGAAGAACTTTGTCAACTTCTAGAGCCTGCTATTAGCCATTGCTTTGATCCATGATTTCCATTTCTTTCATCAATGAATTCCATATCTTTGATCCATGAAGAACTTCTTTAGCCTGTGCATCCATGTATTCTATATCTTTGAGGATATTCTTCATGGATGACATTGGGAATACAATTGATAATGGAAAAGAGAGTGTTGAGCATAGGTTTCCTTAAATGTTGTGGTGACTGTGATACTATTAGCTCAACGTTCATGACGTTTATCTACTAAAATTTCTTGCTCATCCATGCCTTGGTAATTAAACCTGTGATATTGCATTGCATATGTCTCATGTTCTTCACCTTGAAATGTACATACTGAAATACAGTAATAGAAAGTAATAAACTAATTATAGCAATACAAAATAATTCCAATAAAAACTAATCAAGAGTAATACAAAATAATTTACAACACGTCGTGTGTTACAACTGTCAATGAGTTGTTGTTTTTACAACACCATGTGTTTTACAATCTACAGTTTAACAAAACAGTAGTCAAGAATTAAACAAAAAATAGATAATGGAAACTCAAATTCAATGTTTTATTTTCCATTTCTCATTTAACAAGTCTTTCAACATCCTAATCAGATTCACTCTTTACATTTTATTTGTTTACTTTTCTGCCCTCATTTGAATGGCAGGGGAACCATACGTGAAGCCACTGAATAACCCTTCCATGGTTTGATGGAGCTGGTGTGAGGTGATTTCATGAAAGCTCAAGTGTCATAGTATATGTGGTGTGGAAGCTAATAAGTCTGTTTTACATTGTGCTGGTGACAATTTAATTTGTCTCATTTGTCTCCGTACCATTAATCAAAGTCAATTAACAAACAAGTCAATCTTGCACTTGACTCATGCAAATTAAGTCAATTCTATCATTAATCATAGTGATAGCAAACAAATGCTTGTTAGATGATCTCATTGTTGAAACCCTGCTTGCATTTTCTAGTTGCATGTACCTGGTGTAAACATTTAATTATTGGTTCTTGATAATGGAATGAAATGAACTTGGACAAATGGAAATAAAATGGTCCCATGGAATTGGAACATCTACGTTTACATGGCTTTAGCATGATAACAGATTTGTGTGCATAGGACTTATTTGAAACTCAAATGTCATACTGAATGTGGCAAATTAGCTAGTTGGCTTAACATGATAGCTTTCAAACAAGTTAATTCAGTGAGCAATCAATCTAGTTTGCTGGTGAATTAATTGTGTTCCATGATTGGTCATAGCCAATTAATGGAAAGGCTGTAAATGCCATGGATGAAATAATATGAATAAAATTCTGGTTTCTGGTTTACTTGAAATGCAATGAAAAAACTACTATGAAAACATAAGACAAGGTTGTGTAACATATTGCCATTCGTTTATCTAATTTCTTTGGACACAAATGCTTTACACATTTAATTGCAATAGTAACGTGTCTACGAAAATGGGAAAATAGAGACCATAATTCAGTAGTTTTTAGCGTGAGTATATATGTATCCTGATACATATAAGCTCAACCTAGCATTTACGAAAATAGTTGCTATGTACAGTGAAAGAGCTTATTAGTGTTACTATATGCGATAGCCATATAACAAAGTAAATTGGTACAAGGCTATAGTGGCATATCCAAAAAATACATGGACGCATGTATACGCAGTTGCATACAGGGATACGTAAAAGCTTAGATGAAAAGTTAATTATAGTTAATTATAAAACATCTCTATACACCAAATCAATTAAACCAATCATGGCCATTCGTATGAAAAAAAAAAAAAAACTTCTTGAAAAGGCTTTATAGACAAGGAAGCAAATGCAATTATAAACCGAAATTGCAAAATCTTTGGCAACATCTTCTTTTCAGTTCCTTATGCTACAAATATTCAACAACTTATAGCTGTCCATATTAATTGTATCTCTTCGTGTATGTTAAAGCCATCTGCTTATTCTATTGCTTTCGGTATTATTTCATGAAAGCTGAAATGTCATAGTATATGTGGCGTAAGAGCCAATAAGTCCATCTCACATTTTGCTGATGCGAATTTAATGTCTCATTTGTCCCTGAACCATTAATCAAATTCAATTAACGAACAAGTCAATCTTACAATTAGCTTCTGCAACTTAAGTCAATTCTATCTTTTACTCATTAATGAAATTAACTAATCAGTTTAACAAGATAGCTTTGAAACAAGTTAGGTCAGTAATGAATAAAGCTGTTTGACTGATGAGTCAATCAAGTTCAATAGTTAGTCATAGTGATAGCAAACAAATCCTTGTTTGATGGTGTCATTGTTGAATTTGCTTCTGTGTCCCTCTCTGCACTTTTGCTCTAGCTTGAAGCAATGATGCTTCATGATTCAAGTATTAAGTGTAACTAGGAACCTTTCTTGACTTACATCCATTGATTTAAATCTGTTTCGAAACCATAATTGCAATGGTTCTTTAAGCTTGATGCAAAACAACAATATAGTTAAAATGCATTGCAAAAGCCTGTAGAGAACCATGTTTGCACTTGTGCATTTGGAATTCATGAACCTATGATAAATAGACTGTAAGGTTAATCTGTTTCCAATTGATACTTGTTTGCACTTAATCTAAAAAAAAACTAGCTGGTGTATTTTGATGTTTGAACTATTAGTATCCATTACACTATCATTGTCATCCATTGCAATTATAATTTTGGCAGTTGTTTGCACAAATGTGTTTTCATGCATTGTGAAACCCAACTTGCATTTTTGGGATATAATGAAGCAAAATAGATAAAAATAGCCATTTTTTGCCTTGAGTAGCTTGTCTCTTGGTGTTCCTTCAATGAGCACAAGAGCTTCTGCTCTGTCACTGTAAACGTCTCCTTTCTATTGATAAAAGCTATCAGTTTTTCTAGCCTATGTCTTTGCCTAAATTTATATGTATATGTCATTTTCTTCCACCCTCCCATTAAAAAAAGAAAACTCCATATTCTACTACCAAAGAAAATGCATTAACGTCAAAGGAGTTTGAAATTGAAGATAACAAACCTAATAGCACTCACTAGGATAAGTTTCCTGCTGGTAGGCAGGAATACTTATGCATTCGCCCGGAATGCATTTAACCAGCAGCATGAACCAATCACATTTCGCCATTTAACATATTGCTTTTTTTTTGGTATAGCTTGAATTTTGAGAGCTATTTTATATATTGGAAAATTAGCATTTATCTATTTTTCTATTCGTCCAAGTAGCTTTATAAATCATTTTCGTTTTAAAAATTCAGGAAAATGCGAATGCATAAATTGATTAAATAAATTTAAGCAAAGGCATAGTTTAAAAGGTGGCGGCTAGAGGTACGTAATCCATGAATGCAGATTAAATTCATTAAAATATCAGGAAACAGCGAGTGCATAAATTGATTAATTAAAATTAAGCAGAGGCATAGTTTATCAAACTGGCGGGTAGACATACGTGATGCATGAAAAAAAATTAAATGCATTGAATGGAATTTGGCTCGAAGTGAAGGCGGTGGAGTCGCTTGGAGGCCACGCTTGGCCAGGGTACTTTGGTCATTTAATATAGAGTTGAGTTACTTGGTATGCATTCCCATTACTTTGCGTGTGTTGTTTTTTTGTGTTTTGTAAGCTGTACTTATGAGGAAGAGCTTGTAGCCACTAAGCAAGAAATGTTATGGCTGAAATGATAGTTTGTTACTCTCCACAGTTCCTTGCTATTCATGTGCATCGCGAGGCTGTGTTTCATAGTGCTTTAGTTCACGATCACAATCGCTTCCCGCTTAATGTGTCAATGCATGTATATATGTGCGCATGTTTCTATGTGCATATCTATGTAGACCTCTGTAGATGCATGTATGCATGCATGCATCTGACTCTAGATATATCTATGCATATATGTATGTGTGTATAGGTGCATTTATGTCTATATGCATGTAATCATATGGATGCATATATGTTTATGTCCATAGATGCATTAATCTGTCTTTACATGGATGTATCTGTACATATATATACATATGTATACATATATGTGTGTGTCGATATGTCTTTTCCACACAACAGTTTACAGTGACAGGGCAAAGGTTGTCATGATTCCAAAAAAGGACACTTGCAGACAAGCTACTCCAGGCAATAAACAGTTTCTCTCATCAGTTTTCTTTTATTTTAATGTCCATAAGCACATTGGGTTTCATAGTGCTCAGCCTGTGCTATTCTTCAGAGTCAAGTCCCTTGGGAAAGCAATTGTCTTTTGTCCAATGTAGAATGTGACATCTTAACAATAACTTGGCGCTTATGAGCTCTCTAAAGACTGCATATATTCAATTACTGCAAAACTGTTCCATAGTTCACGTTTTAGAGCCACTGTTCTGTTAGCATGTCCCATAATAGGACCTTATAAACAATATGAGGACAATATGTTAAAAGCACTTTACAAGCTGTCAGGCAAATGCAATTTACAGATATAAGCTTAAACTCCACAATTGCTTTCATCTCCCTCATTGTCATTAAAGCATAAAGCAAAGAGGTTTTTTTGCAACTTCTAATTTTTTTACTTTTACACAATAATTCACTTTATTAATTAATGAATCAAATTATCTTAATTAATTTATTTTCTTTTTCCTTTTTTCATTTCATATCTAATTAATTACATAACTGTTGAATAGTATTTATATACATAACAGTTAAAACAAAGAAATAATTATAACTATCCTTGTACACATTTGACCAATCAAACAAAGTCAATTACAAGATCTAATTCCACTTATTCACTGATAGTATTGGCATATAATTTCCTTGAAAAGTCTTGAAAAAGAGGATTACTTAGACACCAATAAGGATTCTGATTTGTAACATTTCTATCCAAATCATCTTCATTGAATAACATGTTGTGGCATACATTAATTGGATGTATCTCATCATCTTTCTTATCAGGATGCTAACAACCTTGATTTGTATTTCTCCTTGGGTGTATCTAAATGCCATGAGTTATGAATTCTACTTGCATGTGGCTTCATTGCACAAGTAATAGTAAGTGCTACAAAATGGTGCAAAATAAACTTATGCATATGGAAATGAAATGACCCCATTTAGTTAGAAAATCAATATTTACATCGCTTTCACTATTAAGTGATAGCTAGTTTGGAATTAAACAATAGCTAGAAATTGTTTCTACCATAACTTAACAGTGTTAGCACAAGTCTCTGTTGTTTTTTGCCTTAGGATTGATTAGTTGTTGTGGCCTATTTACACTTTTTTTAGGTGCTTAAGCAAATATGGGATCTATTCCATTGATTGCTCCTAAAGAGCTTATGCCACCATTGCAATAACAGAATTACCCTGGTGCATGCATATGCAAAAAAAAATGTTCTATATTATAGGGTACACAAATAGCAACAAGTATTTAAAAATTAATAAAAATTCAAATGAATCTACATAAGAATTATGTTTTCTTTTTATGAATAACATAGCATATGCCACTCACTGTACTCATTTGTCTAATTTGTCCTTGTGACAGGGTTCAATGCTTTCAACTGTATATAAACAAATACGCACAAACTACACTAGGAAAGATTGCTTGTCCCTATCACAATTTGTACATTTGTACAAGTATACTTGATCATTCGATAGCAGATTACAAGGTCAGTTTTCCAATTTGTCCTTTTGCTTTTCTTGAAATGCAATTGAAATTCTTCAATATAATAACTGCATAAAGTTCTTTTCCATGTATTCATTTTGTCATCTTGTATTCCTCATTTCTTTGAACATAAATGATTTAGAGGGCTGTTTCCATATATGCAAACAGAAAAATGCATTTTCCACAATTGCAATAGTAATTTGTCTTCGAGCAATAGAAAAGGTTTTGCTTATGTGTTAGTATGTTATACTTCCTTTATACAATATCCATAGAATAGAATGAACTGCTAGCATATAATTTTTAAACCCTGTTTGCAGTTTCAAATAGCATTTAGAGCCATAAGTCTTTGTTTTATGCCAACTGGTTTTTACCTATATGCATTTAAGGCAATTTTTTCATAGGACTGTTTATAGCTGTGGCAAGTTGCTATGCAGTTTACAAGTTAACGTATGTTTAATCTTCCTGTTTTAGAAATAAAAGCCTGCAAAGTTAATTTCAAAAGCTGACATGGCACATGAGTACAATGAATGATGTACTTCGTCACTCATAGACATGATGCAATATTTTTCCATGGTCTTGCTTACATGCAAACTGGCATTAAGAATAGTTTTTTTTTGCTCACATTGCCAATCTCACTATGTGCTTTAAACCTCTATAGTAAAAGGAAACTGAGGAAAGAAGCTATTTATTCCCTCAAGTAACTCGTTTCTGGTTCTGGATACTGTAACTATAACAAAGTCTGCTTACTCGCTATAAACTCTCCCAGAACAGAGACTTCTAGAATAGAAAAACAATATGCACAAAGTAATAGTCATGCTTAACAGCTGACTTAAGTCTATAGCTAATGGACAAAGCAGCCTGGCTATACATGTGCACCAGGCCATTGCAGCAGTTTCTCATCGACCCACATGCTATTTAATGCATTTTCTTTGCATGTATGCACTGTGTGGCTGCACTTCTGAGTTTCAATCTCTTTTTAAATTTATTTAATCAATCCATGCCTTCACTTTTGCTCAATGAACCTATGTCTTTGCATTTCCCTCAAATTGTCTATACACAACTGATCTTAAAAGCTATTCCCACAAATAAGAAAATCCATAGATCTTCTTTGATCAAACAATGCTTTTGCATTTCCCTGACTTTCTATAAACAAAAAAGATATGTCAAACTATTCTCTACATGCCACTTAATTCATGCATATTTGAATAGCTCTTAAAATCATTTGTTCTTTGAAAAAAAAATCAGTCGCTTAGAAGTACATAGCAACAAAGGAATCCAATAACACAAAACATTTAAATACCATAGACTGAGATTGACAATATGAGCAAAAAGATTCTTGTCAACCAATTGTTGCATGTAGACAAAGCTACCTAAAAATATTGTTTTGTGTTTGTGGCACTAAAAGTATACATCATGCATTGTACTCATTTATCCACTTTGGCAATGTAACAGGAATAAGTACATACAATCCTGCTGGGGGACAATGGATAACAAGGTCAGGTTGAAGAATTAATACTATTTTCCCCTTGTGCTTCTATTAAATTGTTTGTTGTGTGGTATGTTACGTAAGCTTCTGCTACTACTCAAGATCCATTTTCCAACATATATAGAGATTATTAACTTCCAAGATCCTCGACAACATGATTCATACTATCGAGTGCTATTGAGTGAAAGCACATAAGCGACAATGTTAACAATTTAAGATTTTGTAATCTAGATACTAGTGTTAAATGCTATTCATACTCAGCATTTGCTATACCCAAACACATTAGGTTACACGAAAAACAAAGAAAATGATAGACGTTGACACCTATGAATTAGCTAAGCACCCCCAAATATCAAACATTGACTACGTGCTTAAGAGCGAGGGACTTTGTAGATTGAGTACTTTTGCATACAATGTTGGTGATTGTTTGTTTGACTCATTACAACTATTGCTTAACAATCGTTACACATCAATTCAATTACGAAATGGAGCTATAGATTACTTCTTGAATTTCCTTAAAAACAAGGACAAAGAAGCAATAAAATCATACAACTATGAACTAGACCCTGATACTTTATATACATTGCACAAAGTACATGATCCACAAACATACTTCCGCAGAATGCGGTTATCTGCAAAGCCACAAGCAGATTGCACAGAAAGTGGATTGTGGGGTGACCTATTTTGCATTCACTGGATATCCAAATGGTTGAATATACAAATCTCCCTTTGGTCAAGAACAACAGCAAGAAGGTACTTACAGTTCAATAGTTCTGACTACACAGAATCAGTCTCTATACTATTTCATGACATGAATTCTTTAAGTGGACACTTTGAACCATTGTTAGAAATTGAAACACAAAACATAAGTTCAAAACAGCCCATAAGTTCACATGAAATAAAAAAGTTGTGCCCAAAGTATCCTCAAATATCAAACATTGACAATGTCCTTAGAGTTGAAGGCCTTTGTAGATTAAGCACATTTGCATACAATGTTGGTGATTGTTTGTTTGATTCGCTTCAAGTGCTACTTAACAACCAGTACACCTCAACTCAATTACGCAATGGAGCTATAGATTATTTCCTGGCTTGCTTTCAAAAAAAGGACAAAGAAGCAATTAAATCATATAACAATGAACTAAATCCTAGTACTCTATATGCATTGCACAAAGTACATGATCAAGAAACATACTTCCGCAAGATGCGATTGTCTACAAGCTCATGCATAGACCATGGTGAGCGTGGATTGTGGGGTGACTTGTTTTGCATTCACTGGATATCCAAATGGTTAAAAATACAAATAAGCCTCTGGTCATTGACAACATCAAGAAAGTACTTAGATTTCAATGATTCTGGATATACAAAATCAGTCTCTATACTGTTCCATGATACAAACCCTTTGGCTGGACATTTTGAGCCGCTTCTAAGTATCAAAGTCCAGAATCTAACTCGCCTATGCTCAACAAGCTTACTCCAACTTAAAAAGTTGATCAGAAATTGTCCACAATACAAAAATACTTACTTGACCAAGCCACATGCTTTGCCTAAAAACAAGGAAAATTTGATGCCATTTGTCATAGCAAACAATTTTAAACATAAATCAACAATAAGACTTAATCACCTGAAGAACTTGATTAGAAAAAAAAAAAAAAAAGTGTACCTAGCAGCCCAAAGAAAAAAAAAACATTGACACCAATAGAAATTTATAAAACAGCAATACAAGATACACCAAAACACTCATGTGCAATTTTCCAAGTGCTCTGTTTCAACAAGGACATCAGGGTTTTCAAAGAAAAACAAAAACAACTATACTGTGAACTAGTACAATCAGATTCCTTACCATTCACAGATCTCATATGCAATGTATGCTACTTTGCATTGAAACAGTCCACTATTCCAAAGTATGCTACGCCACAGAAAATAAGAACTAACAGACCATTGTGCTATGTGCAAATCTTAACTCCTCTAGAAGAACGGCTTGTCTCACTTAGAATTGCATTTGCACAAATTTGGGAACTAGGGTTCAAAAGGTTTCAAATAGGCCTGACAGGTTCTATTATAAATGTCCATGTTGACATGAACATTGTACAAAGAGCATTACCACAATCAATTAACAACACACAAACAATTGATGTTTCATTGAAAAGACGCTTAAAATACAAAAAGGCATTTCAAAAAGGCATGGTGTGCCCAAATGTCATCATGCAAGCTTTGACTCAATTAACAAGGACACCATTATACAAAATGCACAAAGTCCACATAAACCAAGATTGGCAAGAAGTTCTCCAATGCACTAGGGAAAACGAAGCCAATAGTCCACAAAATACAAGTGAAACAGAATCAGACAGTGAAATGGAAAATGAAAACCCATCAGAAACATTGATCCATGGATTCACTAAGTCTAGAAGTATCCATAACATGGAGGACAAGATTATTGAAATTGCACCTGCAGAGCACAAGTATCCAATTGGAATATTTAAGGACATTTATGCTAAAGAAATGAATTTCCCAACTTTATTCTTTGGCAAGCCACGTGATAATGACATTGTAAAAAACTTTACGTATCAGAAAATAATACGCTGGGAGCTCTTACAATCACAAAGACAATTTTCATATCATACAACAAACATTTTTTTCAAAGCTATAAAGGTTCTAATACAACAAGTATTGTCCACAATGACAATAAGAATCCGCAAGGGCCAGTTAAAAGGGCGGAAGCTATTTGTGAAAGACGTTAAAAACAAACCAAACCTAGAAAAAATTCTTAAATCAGATATTGGATACGTTGATTTCAAAAGAATAAGAATCTCTCCAGACTATTCACAACAACTTAAGAAAAATGTATTTGCTATGATTTGACAACTAGGACCACCGACATTTTTCATCACTTTCTCTAGTGCTGAGCAAAATTGGGATCCACTAATTCAAACATTACAAGAGCTGCACAATCTACACCAATTAGCACAAAACCATCAAGAATCTAATCACCCAACACACATTGACAAATTTGAACTAATCAAGAAAGATCCTATTACTTGTGCACGTTACTATAAACATAGAATCAATGCAATTAAAAAATTGATACTTACAGATGACTCTTTCTTTGGAAATGTCATTGATTACTTCTCAGTCACTGAGTTCCAAAATCAAGGAAATGAACATGATCATTTTCTCATATGGGTTAAAAATGCACCAATCTACACAGAAAATAACAGCACAGACGTCATAGCTTTTGTTGATAAGTATATTACCTGCGACACTCAAAATTTGGAACCTGCTTTGGCAATGTTACACAAACACC
This sequence comes from Sequoia sempervirens, assembly GCA_007258455.2. Classification (NCBI taxonomy): domain Eukaryota; kingdom Viridiplantae; phylum Streptophyta; class Pinopsida; order Cupressales; family Cupressaceae; genus Sequoia; species Sequoia sempervirens. Next base: position 52,271 of record VDFB02289863.1, on the reverse strand, counting down.
ATCATACAAAGAAATGCAAGAGATCAAGAAATAAACTTTGTAGGTACAATTTTCCTTTCCCACCAATGCAAAAGTCAACTATACTTTTACCAATAGTCCAAAAGATTGAAGCGATAACTACAAATGCCACTTATATCTTCTCAAAACTCCAAAAAGCAAACTATGACGAAACTTTCACTTTTCAAATGTTCTTAAAAGAATTAAACTTAAGTGACAATGAATACATTGAAGCTTTGAGCTCAACATTAAACAAGCCCACGCTTTTCTTACAAAGAAAACTATCACAAATATGGAACAATAGTTTTTCAAGGAAGATTCCATAACTTTGGAAGGCTAATACAGATGCACAATTTGTCCTAAATGCATATGCTGCTGCTATGTACTGTAGCTCATATATTGCAAAAGTAGACAAGTCAATGACATATGCATTCAAAAGAATACGTACAGACCACAAGCAAGACAATATTGATGCAATACGAATGGTGAGTAAACTTGGAAATGCCATGCTTAACTTGTAGAAAATGTCATCACAGCAAGCTGCACATATTGTTTTGTCATTGCCATTAAATTACAGTTCAATAAAATGTATATTCATTGATACGCGATCTGACAATGATCGTACATTTATACTCAAATCTGTTAAACAATTGAGCAATGAGCCAGATGAATCAGAAAACGTTCTTGCAAAATCTATTATAGACTACTATTTAAAACGCCCTGAAACAATGGTGGACATATGTCTTGCAGAATTTGTTTCAAGATACAACAAATATGGTGCTAAAATTGAACCAAAGGCCAAACCCAATGTTATACGGTTTATCAATTTCAACAAACTCTTTGATTTAGAGAATCATTGTAGAGAGCAATTGGTTCTCTATGTTCCATTTACCATTAATGAGCATACACTAAAACAAAACTTTGATTGTTGGGAACATGCATACATGTATCATGGACAAACCATTCAAACAAACAGTGCAAAGTTTGTCCACAGCCCAAACTCCGCATGGGGTGACATTGACAAAGCTATAAATGATCTTCAGTCTCTTGAAGATGAAAAGCTTATTGACCTGCCAATGCAAGCAAAGCTTTCCCAGAAAGAACTATATGACATTCAAACAGACCTTCCAAACATAGGCCATTCTAAACCAAATACCACATACTCCAATGGATTTCAAATTGCAAAGCACCCACAGATTATAGATAACAATGAATACTACAAGTTAAGACGAATGTTAAATAAAGAACAACAAGCAATTGTTAATGATGTTCTCATAAAAAAGATGAAAAATCCACAAAATCCATTGCACTTGTTTTTGACTGGAGGAGCTGGAACAGGGAAGACTTTTACAGCAAAAGCCATCTACCAAGCTCTCATTCGCATGTATAGCAATTTTGTTGACAATAATCCAGACAAACCCAAGGGCTTATTAACTGCATATACAAGTAAACCAGAATATAACATAGGGGGATTCACATTGCATTCAGCATTTCACATACCTTTTAATACATCAGAATTCCTACCATTGAACACTGAAGTACTTGACACTATGTCAAAGCACTATGATCAATTGCGCATACTTCTTATAGACGAGATATCATTAGTTGGCTCAACATTTCTATGGTATATTGATAGAAGACTACGGGACATAATGCAAATGCCTACAGCATACTTTGGGAACCTTGATACCATATTTTGTGGTGACCTTTACCAGGCACAACCTGTCCTTGATTCTGTGGTTTTTGATAATAGGCCTACTCCAATTGAATTAATGCCTTATAGTTTCTGGAAAGACCACATAAAATGCTATTCATTGGTGACTACCATGAGACAAAAAGATGAAATATTTATTTCAATTCTTAATAGACTACGAGTAGGCATTCAGACAACTCATGACATAGACTATATCAACAAAATTTGCTTTCGTCCTGTACCATTAGATCCATTGCTTCCGCACCTTTTCTATAGGAGAGTAGACATTCAAGCACATAACAACAAAATGCTATCAATCATTCCAACCCAAATGATTGTGCTAGATGCGATCGATGAAGTTAACGAGGACCTTAATGCAATACGAGTGTACAGTCACACAACAACACTTCCATCACAAATATGCTTGAAACCAAACATTCTTGTTGAGCTTTATGCAGGCAATTACAATGTTCAAGATGGCCTTGTCAATGGTTCAGATGGAATTTTTAAAGCATATACATCACAAAACAATATTGATATTGTTTGGATTAAATTTAATGACCCATCAATTGGACATCACCAGCGCACAAAACTAGCACATTGCTATTCTACTATCATTGACAAAGACTGGGTGCCTATAGAACGCATTGCTAGGCCAATCCAGAAAATAACAATAAACAAGAAAATTACAACTAGGAAACAATTCCCAGTACAAGTAGCATGTGCACGAACCATACATCGATCCCAAGGATTAACAATGGAAGCCTTGGCTTTTGATCCCACAGGCATTAGACAGCATGGACTAACCTATACAGCTCTGTCACGAACAAAATCAGTAGAATCATTGTTCCTGTTACAACCTTTAACTGCAAAAAACTTCAAAATTAAAGACAAAATACAACTAGAAATGTCTCGTCTTCAGACATGTGCACAATGGCAACTTGATAATCTAGACACATGTTCAAAAAACAAATTGCATTTTCTCCTGTGTACATTGAACACTCGCAGCTTAAGAGCACATGCAGAAGACATTGTCAATGACTATGGCATAATGCAATCTGATATCTTGTGTCTTCAAGAAACACATATGCATCCCTTTGAGCTAAATACCTTGCTGCAGAATTTTGATAGCTTCTCTGTACAGAACATACATGGCATAGCAACTTTAACCAGGAAACATTTGCTCTTGTCAAAAACAGCACAACATGGAACTTCAAATATTGAAGCTATCACATTAACAATAATGCTATCTAACAATGAACTCAATGTTTGTAATATTTATGCAAGACCTGCAACTGCCATAGATGAAGTAATTGCAATGTTGCAAACAATTATTGGGTCCACAAATTCAGAAAACATGTTGTACATTTTAGGCGATTTTAATGTTGACATGTCTATAGAAAACAGAGACAAAAAAATGCTTCACAGTTATATGCAACACAACAACATACAATTTATGTTGAACCAACAACACAGCATAGGCAATTCAGTCATTGATCACGTTTGGTCCAACACAACTACAAATATATGCTCTACCTATATATCAGAAGCATATTGGACTGATCACAATCCAATTTTCCTAAAATTGCATGTTGCACAATAGACAAATTCAACTTTATAGAACTTATAGCCTTATATCACCTTTATGCACTGCAATGTCTTTTCCAATACTATATCCATTATTTGCAGGAGATCTATGGATGAAACTAAAAGGTAGGCAAAGAAAATACAAACCACACAAGAAGACTTAGTACAACGGTAAAGTGCCCATAGTATTATTCCTTCATACTCATTCGCCCAAATCACAAATATTCAAATAACATTGTTCCAATTCTTTGCAGAACACCAAAAGATGTATCAAAAAGACAAGCCAAACAGGTGCAAATTACACAAGAAGAATCAGCACAACGGTATAGTACTTCGTTCTGCAGTGTACTGCCAGCTACCCAAGCTGCTAATATAAAATTAGCATTTTACTGACCCTATCCTTGTTCCTTGTAGGACAAGAGTCAAGAAACCTAGAATTGTTTCAATTGAACAGCTAAATGCAAGAAGAGTTGGAGACACCTTCCAGGGTGATGTCCTTGTTGTCTACAAAGCAACATTGGATAAGGCCAACAAAACACGGGAAATGCTACGTGCTAATCTGACAGATCACAAAGCAGAAATGACAATCACGTTGAATGTTAGTGGAGACCTCATCTATCAACATGAGCCTAAAATAGTCCCAGGGTCAGCTATTTCAATATCATATTTCCAAGTTGCACCTAGGACAGATTATGACAGAGGTGACTGTGATTGCATTTTGATTTTAACAGCCATAAGCAGCACTGAAAACATCCCGCGCCTCTGTCAAGAGTACAAATTCATCCCAAGTGCAACTATCAGCCAATTGCTAACAACTGTAAATGAGTACCCAGCTGGCACAATAGCTGCACTGGTAGTTGGTGCCAGAAAAATGGGTACCCAATTTGCAATTGACATCAAAGATGACCACACTGACATAGACAGGGCACAGGTATTTCAGTCTAGAGAAATTTTTACCTCTTCTTTTAGTTTCAAGCTTTAAATGTTCTGCAATCGTCTCTATAACAATTTCCGGAACAAAATCTAATCGTCTCATTTAATTGCAGTTGCTATTACGGTCAACATATGAGCAGCAGTACTTTGCACTCGAAGACTAGTTGCATACAAATAAAACACCTGCAATGCTTTTCAAGAATGTTGTAAGAAAAACATATCAAAGGAACACATTTCACACATGTAAATCAACATTCATCTGTACCTTGAATGACAAAAGAAGCTTGGAAAAACTCAACAGCCTAGTACATTCAACTTTCAAGGTAACAACATTCTTTTTTAAAAAATCTAGTTCATCCAAACTTGTATTTTTGTCTTCTCTAACAATTTTGAGCCATATTCTATAGGTTTCAGGCACTCTAAAAGCAGCAAATGCATTTTCCAATCCATTTCATGCATGTTTCCCAAAGTGCAAATTCAAATTTACTACTTATGGCACACTCCAAGAAAAAACTGCTCACTGCAAACAGTGCAACCAGCAAGTTAATTATACATTTTGTTTACAGCTTAAAACCACCATAACAACTTATGACAATCAAACAATTCAGTCGACAATTGACCAGGCCACCATGCACCGTCTGTTGCCCACACTGCAAAAGCTCAACTATGAAGACTACATTAAGGACAAGTCAGCAGTGATATTCATCCTACGGGACTTCACTGCTGAAGGACATTTTAGCCTTGACCAAAACAATGCCATTGTTGAAGCCATTTGCATTGACAAATAGACAAGAAACATCACCAGAAGGTAATAAAGTCGTACATATGTGAACTTTTTTTTCTTTTGAACCAATACCTCAAATCATTATTCATACAAACTATGTTTCTAATACATAGGATTTTGTTGGCTTTACAGGAAACTAGGAATAGAGGAGCAGAGATTTATATTGTTCAGACTTTTACTTTTTCACCTTTCCATGCTCTAAGACATTTCACTGGTTCTCACATGTTATAGACATCTTTGGTTTAAAAATACTTTATTGCTATTATACATTTAGACACTTCTACAGGTTACTATGTTAAAGTATTCTAGAATATGGACGTCTGAAACTTTGATTTTGTTTTTGCACCTATGAAGACAATGGTTCTCTATGTACATCTGACATATATGTTCAATAATTATTATCTCTCCATGTATAATGCCATTCAAACTATATAGTTTAAATGTTCCCTTTTGCATTCTGTACTTCCTAGCTTTTCCAAAATTTGCTTTATGGTTCTTACGCTTTCAAGAATTCATGGTGACCAGTTAGAAGTAGTTATTTTTGCACACTCTAGACCCATTAACAAGTTACTTGAGACAGTAAATGGTTATTTTCCTTTGGCTTTTTTCCATTTTTTGCTGTTACTGCAACCAAGTCTCGCCCCTGCTTCTATGCATTGTACTTTATAGTCGCTTTTCCATCATGTATTCTAATGTGTACACTCCTGTATACACAAATCCATTTGTTGCTTTCACTGCATATATGCGTATTCACATGTATATATGCTTATATGTCCATATGCACATACGCACATGCTCATGTGTCCATGTATTCATTTAAGCTTCTACGTATCCCTGTATGCAACTGCGTATACATGCGTCCATGTGTTTATGGATCTCCCACTCTAGCCTTGTACCAATTTATTATGTTATAAGGATAGTGCATATAGTAACACTAATTAACACTAATTAACTATTTCATTGTACATAGTAACTCTTTTTCGTGAATGCCAGATAAGCTTATGTGTATTAGGATACATATATACTGACGCTAAACACTACTGATTTATGATCTCTATTGTCCAATTTTCGTAGACATGTTACTATTGCAATCAAGTGTATAAAGCATTCATGTTCAAAGAAACTAGATACAGGAATGGCAATATGTTACACAACCTTGTCTTATGCCTTTATAGCAATTTTTTCATTGCATTTCAAGAATACCAGAAACTAGAATTTTATTCATATTATTTCCATCTATGGCATTTACAGCTTTTCCAATTATTATTACAAGGCTAGTGTTTACTGTTGAATAGTTCTATTGTTCATGTAATGCCTACAACATTGTACCCTGGCCAAAGTACCCTGGACACACATGGCCTCCAAGCGATTTCACTTCCTTCACCTTGAGCCAGATGCCATTCAATGCATTTAATTTAAATACATGTATCACATACGTCTACCCACCAATTTGATAAACTATGCCTTTGCTTAATTTTAATTGATCAATTTATGCGCTCGTAGTTTCCTGATATTTTAATGCATTTAATCTGCATTCATGGACTACGTACCTCTAGCCGTTACCTTTTAAACTATGCCTTTGCTTAAATTTATTTAATCAATTTCTTTGACTACATTGCTTTGACAAGTTTTTTTGAACAATTCGCTTCCGCTCTATTGGTTTCCATATTTTGCATATGTGCCTATGAGCACATTAACCATAACAGGTCACAAAATTCCTTTATCCTGTATGCTTTCATCATAGCATAAAAGCTCAAAGCAATTGCAAATTCTAGGTTTTTAGAGCACAAGATTGCAGAACACAAAAACAACACACACAAAGTAATAAAAATGCATACCAAGTAGCTTAACTCTATATTAAATGGAAAAAGTACCCTGTCCATCCATGTTCACCAAGCAACACCAGCGCATTCACCTCTAGCCATATGTCATTTAATGCATTTACTTTGCATTCATGCATTGCGCTTACATTTTCCTGATATTTTAATGCATTTAATCTGCATTCATGGATTACGTACCTCTAGCCGCCACCTTTTAAACTATGCCTTTGCTTAAATTTATCTAATCAATTTATGCGTTCGCATTTTCCCGAATTTTTAAAACGAAAATGATTTATAAAGCTACTCGGACGAATAGAAAAATAGATAAATGCTAATTTTCCAATATATAAAATAGCTCTCAAAATTCAAACTATACCAAAAAAAAACAATATGTTAAATGGCGAAATGTGATTGGTTCATGCTGCCGGTTAAAAGCATTCCGGGCAAATGCATATGCAAATTTAGAATACGTTTTTTAGTTGGACTCGACAACATTTTTGACATAGTTTTTTATAACCCCAACATACAAAAACAGCAACGACGACATCCAACACACTGTTGACTCTTTGTTGAGAAGCTCTCATTATCGCACACGTTAACATGAGAGCTTTTGATTCTGAATCCATATGCATACTTTCATTCAAACTAGTGGATGAAGGTACATAGTGCACTGGTGCAAGCTCAATGCATTCAATGGCATCTGGCTATAGGGACCGCTGTTTGCATTGCTAGTTACTCTTTCAATATATAACAAGGTTCAAGGAGGAAACTCTCATTACCACACATGTTGACATAATTTTCGTTCCAAACCTCTCTTTATGAGACCGCTTTGCAGTAATAAAAAAAATATAAACTTTACAAGCCTCGCATGCAACCATGCATCTTGCTTGCAGTAACACTTCTACATGCATCCATGTGTACTGCAATACATGTATCTATGTGCACATGTAGCCATGGATATAAGTATCTATGCAACTTCATATGCAATCCATGGATATTTCCATACATGTATATTTAAGCATTTATGTATCCTGCTATGCATCTATCTATCTATCCATGTAACTATGTTTCTATGTATTCTTCTACCTTTAGATGCATCCACGCATATATCTATGTCTTTACTGCTTTCCAGATTAAAAAAAAACAACTTTGGAAACATCAACTTCCAGAATTAAATACCAATATGCACAGAGTCATCGTATTACTCTAACTAGATGACTGTGAACTACATGTTACCTATGCAATCTAAATTCTAGAGATACATACCATCCTTATGCACCTATGCACAAATGCATATTGTCTAACATATATACATAATTACATGTACACATATACACATGCAAACCTGTATACATGGATGCATACAAAGACTATGTTTCATGGGATTATTAAGGAGTTCAGCTGCTTTCTATATGGTTCCATACTTTGCATGTATGCCTATGAGGACAATAATTACAGTATCCAGAACCAGAAACCAGTTACTTGAGGCAATAAATACTAAATAGCAATCCAAACAGCCTCCCCTCTAGTCAGATGCAATTCAATGCATTAATTTTGTATCAATGAACTGTGTACTTTCAGCCACTACTTTTAATCAAAGTATGCATATGGATTCAGAATCAAACTCTCAAAATAAATGCATATATAAATGTGTCTTTTTCCTCATTTCATAATGTATCTATGTATCCATAGGCGCAATTATGCATATATCGATTTGTGCATATTTCTTGTTATCTCTTTATGCATTTGTCTATATATGTATCGCTGTATCTATGGGTACATGTATACCTTCATTTATGTATATATGCGCCTATGAATTGCATACACACATCCATGTATATATTCATCTATCAATAACTTGCATGGATACATGTATATATGCATCTATGGATTCATGCACCCATGTATATATGACAGCTCATTGGTTCTAAAGCTCTCTTTATAGGACAACTGTGCATTGCCTGCAAGACTCAGATGAATCCTTTGTATTTCAAGAAGAGATTCGAATGGATAACACTTAAAATGATCTAAACTATGATTTTATAATCAAAGTATACAAATACATTGTAACAATGCAAAACCCGACTTCCATTTGAGATGTACAGTGAAAGTAAACAGAAGCAAAAATGCATTTGCTTCAAAGTTTCTAGAGCAATGTCAACAGTTTGTCTAGCCATTGTTCAAAATATAGTTTTCTATCGGCATAGTCCTTGAAGTTTCTGTAGGTCTCACTGCTACTTTGTTAATTGACATTGATTGAAACGTCAAAATGTGGAATGTTCCCATGGATACTTATACTTCTCTGTTTTGATTTTTATATATTCAAAGACTGTTTAGCAATCCAAGCAGTTTCCCCTTTGGTCAGATGCCATTCAATGCATTTATTTTGTTTCAGCAAACTATGTACCTCCAGCCACTAGTTTAAATCAAAATTATGCATATGGATTCAGAATCGAACTCCCTAAGTAAATGCATATGTATCTATGTATCCATAGATACAGCCATGCATATAATGATTTATGCATATCTTGCCATCTCTACATGCATCTCTCTATATATGTATGACTGTGTCTATGGGTGCATGTATACATTGATTTATGCATATATGCACCTATGAATTGCATACACACATCCACCTATATATGTATCTTTTGATATTTTGCATGGATACATGTATATATGCATGTGTGCTTCGCATTTTCCTGATATTTCAATGCATTTAATTTGCATTCAAGTAGCACGTATTTCTACTCACTAGTTATATAAACTATGCCTTTGCTTAAGTTTATTTAATCAATCTATGCAATCGCATGTCACTGATTTTCAATAACAACAATAATTTATAAAGCTATTCAGATAGATAGAAACAGCTAAATGCTAATTTTCCATTCTTGATTTATCAGAATAGTGCTAGTTTTCCAATATAACAAAATTAAAAGTTATATGTTGACATACATCTATGCATGTTGTCCATACAAGCATAAATGGATATATGACTTCATCCATATTTGCATATGTATATGAATACATCCTTCCATGTAACATATGCATTTGTACCTATATCCAAATATGCATACATCCATGTATACATGTGTTCATATGTCCATCTCTCCATGTTATTTTGTTTTCAGTGTATACATGTCTGTTGATGCATCCATGCATATACCTGTGGTTAGCTTTACGTATTTATCTCTCCATGTATTTAATGTTCTCCACTCCATCAGCATTCACAGGTTCTCTGTTTTTATGTTCTTCCATATTTATTTTTTCCATAGTGTATGCATAAGAACATTATATTTTTATATCCACTCTTCTATTGTTGCATTTCGAGGAAGCTCAAGGATCTCACTACTTTATTCAGTATGAAGGAGAGTGAGAAATGCAACATGGGTCTCTTTCCTGTGTTTATATTGACGAACTCAGCCCTATGATGATTTTTAAAAGCATAACCAATAACAAACTAGACATTCTTCCACCCCTTGTTACAAGAAATAATAACTTCATACCCTATTGATTCCATTTATTTCCATTTCCACCCTTGCACGTCCTTTCTTCTCAAATCAAATACATTCCAAAATCCAATTATTTGCTTCTGTTGCCTCATACCAATGTGTTGCGTTCCTCATTTCACTAAATCCAGCACTCTCATTGAAATTTTAATTTCTTCCATTTAATTGTAAGCATATAACTTCCAAACAATAAATTCATACCATTTACATTCGCATTCATTCTCATATCCACCATCCCATATCCTTGCCTCCCATGTCAAATACTTTTCATAACTTATTCATACAGCTTATTTGCATCTCACCCTTTTCTCAATTCACTCCCTTTGTTCCACTCGCATAACTCATTGTTCTTTTTAACATTCACATATCTTTATCTATCTACACCTCAAATATACCTTCATCCATCACAACAAAATTCACACCATACCAAACAAAGAAAAAGATGAAGAAAATATCAAGGTTATGCAAATAAACACTGAGGGCTTCAAAAATAACACTCATAACATATAGTTCTATTCAAGAGTTATTTTCATAATGCCTTTTGTAAACCTTGTTTGTTGCAGATCCCTAAAAGCGCGTATAACAGTTTCTTCAAGCCTATAATGTGTAATCAGATTTAACAAATATTGCTTTTCGCTTTTTACTCTGTCCGATGCAACAAATCCAAGTAGAGTTTCATAGTGCTTTAAGGCAATTGTATACTTTGATTATAAATTCATATTTTAAACTACTTTTAGTATTGTTTATTCGAATTTTTGTGTTGAAATGCAAAGGTTTCATCTGCGTTTCATAGGAATTATTGTTTATAAGATGTTGTAACATACATTAATTGGATGTATCTCATCATCTTTCTTATCAGGATGCTAACAACCTTGATTTGTATCTGTCCTTCAATGTATCTGGATGCTATGAACTATGAATTCTACTTGCATATCGCTTGCTTGTACAAGTAATAGTAAGCGCTCCACAATGCTAGAAATCACAACTCTTAGTATCCATATACACCCATGCACAAATACATGGTATTCAACACATTAACACCAACATGGTTTTCTAGGGCTTGTTTCTTACTTGCCTTTGATTAATAGTTCAAATGCACACAAAGCTAATTGCAATCACTTCTTTCTTTGAATTGCTAGGTACTTCTTTCTTTCTTTGTGGTTATACAGCTATTTGGTAAAATGATACATATACTGTGACATTTAGGCTTCAAAGACTGCCACTAAACAGCAAAAGCTTCAAAACTCTCAGTTAACATGTAAAGAGATGACAAAAATTGATTTGCTAACTGAATGCGCTCATTTTTCTTCAATTATTTAGCACTTATTCTTAACTGTTTAATCACACTATGACTAGATGGCTAGCTGGTGCCATCCACAAAAAAGAATTTAAAGCAGATGCAACAGTAATTTGTTATATATACACATACATACATGTCAACATAGATACATGCATTCATATATACATAATTGCATGCACACATATATACATGCAAACCTGTATGCATGGATGCATACAAAGACTATGTTTCATGGGATTATTGAAGAGTTAACTTGCTTTCTATATGTTTCCATATTTTCCATGTATGCCTATGAGGACAATAACCACAATATTTAACAGTATTCCTCTATCCTTGATAACAGCTCATTGGTTCCAAAGCTCTCTCTATAGAACAGCTTTACATTGCCTACAAGACTCAAATGAATCCTTCGTATTTTCAAGGCAAGATTTGAATCAATAACACTTAAAATGATCTAAACTATTACTTTACAATCAAAGTATCCAAATGCATTGCAACAATGCCAAAACCCAAGTTCCATTTAAGATGTACAATGAAAGTAAGTAGAAGGGAAAATGCATTTGCTTTAAAGTTTCTACAGCAATTTCAACAGGTTGCACATGCATTTATAGATTGTTCTTTTTGTACAAATGTTCACATGGATCCATATATTTATGCATTCCTTTGATGTATGCTTTGCTGGTATATAATTTGTTTTCCTTGTTTTCCTTTCGCTTCCTACTTCAAATGCTACTTGAGCATCGCTATGCTTTCACAGATTTGTATTTTTACTTGATTTCACTGTTCTCCATTCAAATTTCTTGTTCACATGTCATGTATGCTTTACACTCTTTGCATTCTGTGAACATGCACCCATGTAAAGGTGCTAATGTTCATTGTTGTTTCTCTTTTCACTCTTGCATCCTTAAATATCAATATATTTTTTTATCTATTCATCTCTTGTGACATTTCGAGGAAGCTCAAGGATCTTGGAACTTTGTTTAGTCCAAAGGAGAGTGAGAAATGAGACACTAGTCTTTCTTTTATATTTGTATTGAGACATTCAGCCCTATGATGATTTTAAAAAGCATAACCAATAACAAAATACAAATTCTTCCACCCTCGCTTGGAACAAAAGTTCACTTCATACCCTATCAAATCCACTCATTTCCATTTCCACTCGTGCACATCATTTCTTCTCAAATCAAATACATTTCAAAATACATTTATACGCTTCTCTTGCATCACACCAATGTCTTACATTCCTTTTTTTTTCCCAATCCAACTCACTCATTCAATTTTTTATATCTTGCATTTAATTTTAAGCGTATAACTTGAAGATGATAAATTCATATAATTTACATGCCATTCATTCTCACATCCAATTTCACATATCGTTCCTTCCCATATCTAATACTTTCCATAAGGCATTTATATACCTTACTTGCATAACATCATTCTCTCAATTCCTTCTCTTTGTTACACTTACATAACTCATACTTCTTTACCACCCTTACACATCTTTATCTATCTATAGCTCAAATATACCTTCATCCATTAGAACAAAATTCACACCATACCAAAGCAAAAATTGAAAAAAATATCAAGGTTATGCAATTAAACACTGAGGGCTTTCAAAATAACTATGACAACATACAGTTGTATTCAGGACTTCCTTTGAAAACGTTTTATACTATATCATGTTTATTGCAGATAACTAAGAGCACATATCACAGTTTTCTTGGAGGCTAAAATGTATAGTCAATTTTTGTAAATATTTACATATATCCATGCATTCAAGTGCATTGTTCGATATCCTTAATACACTTGGTCTAAAAACAATAATGTATGGTTCTTTTGTTCCGATCATAAATGTTCTTTTAATATCTCTCAAATGCTAATTGTTTCAGACATTTTTCTAGCTTTCTGCACATAGGCATATATACATTCTTGTTTACTTACCACCTTGCATGGACACATGTACACATAGATCAATGCATTTATGTTTACTTTCATCCATACATTTATGTATTCCCTCGATATATGCATAGCTAATAAATAGTAAATTTTCCCTGTCTTCTTTTATTTCATACTATAAATGCAAATTGAGTCTCATTGTATTACAAATTCCTAAAAGCAATGTATATTCAGATTTCACAAATATTAACATGTATCCATGCATCCAAATGCATCATTAGATATACTTTATACACTTGTTCCACAAACACTAATGTATTGCTAGTTTCTTTCAATCAATAATGTTTTTCTACTTCTTGTTTAAGCTGTAACTTGTTTCTAACATTTCTAGCTTTATGGACGCAGGCATATATAGATTCTTCTTAACATACCAAGTTAAATGGACCAAATGTACACATTCGTGCATGCATATGTCTTTACATGGATCCATATTTTAATGCTTTCCTTTCATATATGCATTCATACTAACTAGTTTATTTATCTTGTTTTTTTTCATTTAATACTGCAAATGCAATTTCAGCTTCATCACGCTTTCAAGCTTCCTCTGGTGTCGACGATGCTTTTCACTTTTCTGTGCATTCTGTGCACATCGCTAAATGTCTACATGCCTCCATGTACACTTTATGCATCAAGCATTGTTACAAACATTATAAGAATATTTTACTATAGATTATTATAATAATTTAATGTTTATACGCAAAGTGCTACAAAAATGTTGATTATTTTATTCTACGTGCATTTTATCTTACCTAATAAAATTCTTGATGTCTTTTCTAATTAATTTTTTTTAACAATATATACACAAAAAAATATTCATTCGTAATTCATTAACAACATTCAAATCTAATTTATAATAAAATCAACACATTTGTACAGTTTCATCTAAGAATTTATTGTAAAATTTTTTACACTTATCACATTTTCATAAGTTATACTATTACATTTTATGTTATATATACACAAATTTAATCTTAGGTAGTCAAATTCTTTATTATAATTTTGCAAATTACTTATTGTTTATTATATAAACACAAATTTTTATTCATATTACATAAACAATATTAAAATCTTATTTATAATAAAATCAATAGCTTCCTAGTCACTCATCTAACAACTTACTATAATATATTTACATTGTTCTTTACACGAAAATATCTTATCATATTACATACACAACATTTAAATCTTATTTATAATAAAATCAATAGCTTTATATAATACTAATCTTCACACTACATTAAAAAAAAAATTCATTAATCTTACAAAAGTTTATACTCAAATGAGCTACCCCTATCAATCTTCCACCTAACACTACTGTTCCTATTAGCACTTACATATTCTAATATGAGCCATTTCACATGTCCCTATGGAACACGTTCCCCATGCATCCTACAAAATTTAAATACATTTATATTCCTACTTGCTATCTCTAAACTTTTCCTAACTCCTAGCTACATGCCTTTTACCTCTCGGCAGGAACTCGACGCTCGCGTCACTTGTTAAAGATATGCATAAATGTGATTCCAATATTTTCATTATGCACCATATCATTGAGATATGCAAAGCTTTTTCCTTATTTTCTTATGAGAAATTTGACGACCAAATAAAATAGAGATGAAATGCTATATTGCTTGATGTGACAGAATCTTGTACAATTTTTTTCTAGTGTCTTTCTTGTTGTGTATGAAAATATTAATATCATTAGATGTGTT
Organism: Sequoia sempervirens; assembly: GCA_007258455.2. Classification (NCBI taxonomy): domain Eukaryota; kingdom Viridiplantae; phylum Streptophyta; class Pinopsida; order Cupressales; family Cupressaceae; genus Sequoia; species Sequoia sempervirens. The sequence continues at coordinate 36,980 of VDFB02289863.1, read as the reverse complement.
TTATTAGTATTTTTTTAATTGTGAACCAATACTTATTTTATTAAATTTTGAGCCAATTTAGTGAATTAATTGTGTTTTATTAAGATTATTCTTGAATGGGCATTGCATGAACCTAGTCTTTTGGAGTAAATGAATCTAATTAGTTGTTCGGTTTAGTGGAATTAAATGGAATGTATCTTTAGCTTATGTTAGTTTCTTCTTTAGTGTTGTTATGAATAAATGAGATGGATATTTTCTTTATGTTTAGAAGTAACAACGTTAAGAAGCCCTAGAGGTTAACTTAGCTTTATTGTTTCCACATGTGCTTTTGGGTTTACTAAGTTAGTTGGATGGAAAAATGCTTTAGTTTTCATTTAAAAAATAATAATTTTCTATCGTTTAGCTGAGTAAGTTTGGTTAGATCCTCTGGAGTTCCTTGGTGGGGGCATTACATGACACACAAACACCAATATTTTTATGTGGAAAACAGAAAAAGGGAAAAACCACAATGAGGGTTAGCTCACAATATATTATATTTGAATATAAGATATTACAAAAAGGCTCACTTACAGGATGCACTATCCAAAAAAGATCTCACAGCTCACTGAGGAAGAGAAAACAATGGTTGGAAACACTGCCTATTTGAACTGATACAATAGAATCTATCATATTCCAGATTGTAATTCCATTGAGGTACAAAAATGATATTTACACTGTTTGAATTGATACTCTACTCTGTTCACAATCTAGTTAACAATGCATCAAACACATGTAGTTGAATCACCATACATGTCTTAAATCACATACAATCTTCTCTACTCTACCACATTCACATATCATATATTCCTTTCACACTCTTCTACACCACACACACACTACCACACTCTTACACCATTTTAAAATTCGGTGATGATTTCATATATATATATATATATATATATATATATATATATATATATATATATATATATATATATATATATATATATATATATATATCAAGCGAAACTTCAATTACATTGGCCTAATTAAAAGTAACACACAAAAATTAAGCATATTTCCCTTAAAGAATTTCATCCACACTTAGCACCTAAGATAAAAATACAATTTTCATCAAGATAGGTCGAAATGGACCTAAATATAAATCCCACATAAGATAGATTTGCTCAAATATTCTCCACAAAATATCAACCATGTTAGGTCAGCCCAAAATAGACCTAAACACAAAGTCTTCAAGAGCTCATGCAATTTCATCAATCATGCAACCTCAAAACTCAATCTCCCATCAAATTCTCATTCAACCAACATTCATTAGCTTATCTTCGTCATTGTAATATAAAATAATTATTCATGAAGAAATGTGGAATCTCCCACACTGGTACACTGTACCAAAGATAACTGTGATATACAGAGCTACACACTATGATTCATATCTTTCTAGAAACTATACAAAATGTCACAAAAACTTGAATTTTTCTCTATTTCATGGACTCAAAATTGTAGTTATGATTGTAGAAAATTATACCAATGTGTGGTGAAGTGTGGACCCAAAAACTGACGTACTGAACCACAACACTAACAAAGGAAACACTTAGCCAAATTCCTGATAAACCATGCTTTCTAAATCAACTGGCACTATACAAAAGTCTCCAAGGAAACTTCCCCACTATGCTAGGATGATCATAACAATGCTAACATCAATAACAACAATGGATCAACTAATGTGTGTACACTTCATGCTCATGTTGCTAAACTACATCATCAATGACAAACTTCCAACTTCCAACATCATCTAATGCTAGAGATGTTTTAAAGAGTGGGGTCCAAAATTCACGATCCTCATCCAAAACACCTATTAGATACAATTCAAACTAAATTTTATAGAAAATTTTGTGGTGATTTAGTGTTACCTAGTAGTATTAGAATAACTCAGATATTTTGAAAAATGTAATCCTTTGTATGTAACAATTAATAAGAAATGAATATCTTGTTGTAAAACACATGTTCAATTTCATTATTATTATGATGTTTTTCGATATATACTTTGTACTTTACATACTAACAATAAAGGAGTTTATATCAAGTTTATTTTGTGAAAGATCTAATGGAAAATTATTTTATTTAAGTTCATGTATTTCTAAACAATGCACTAGTTGTGGCAATCTTTCATTCTTAAGATTTTGTATGCATGAAAATGATTTTGGAAAAATTAGTGGATGTTAAAATATTTAAGAAGGTTGACTATTCTCTAAAATATGGAAAATTTGGAAAGCGTTGTGATTTAGTTATAGAAAAATTTAGTGTACATGCATTCATATCTAAATTTAAGAGTAAGATTGTACCAAAATATGTCAAGCACTTCAACATGCTCGATGGCTTGAAGGACAATTTCACACATGTAGAAACACATGTCCAAATGGAACTATACTATTAGTGGTTTATTTTCTAGAAAACTATACTCTAACTCTGCAAGAGAAAATCCAATCACAATATTACAATTCAGTGCAAGTGGCTATGTTTGTTCATATTGTTTACAGACATACAGATGATATCACAAAGGATTATAGAAAAATTTTGTGGGAGTATCATTTCTATTTGAGTGACAACTGATTACACTTGTCAAAGTTTGTTCAATATTGTTTCAATATATTTTATACAAATTTAAGAGAAAGAGGAATCCAAATGACAAAACATCTCATATGGTTAGGTAACTCTACGGGACAGTTCAAGAATGCTCAAATGTTATATTGGTTAAGTAGGGTTCAGAAGGAACATAATATCCAAAATATGTGGACTTTTTTTTAAGATGGAAATGGTAAAGGAGAACATCATGGAGTTGGTGTGTGAGTTAAAAGAATTCTTGCTAGAGAGCAATTGAAATTTGAGGATGCAGTTGGTGCAAGGGCACCATTGATGAAAAGTTGTCAATGCTTGAAGTTGTTGTCTAGGCTTTAGATTTTGGCATGTTTTGCATAAAATAAGGTCTTGAGACCATTTTATATTCTAAATAGTCCTATTTGGTGATATTTAGGCAACAAGGTGGTTGAGTCTTCAAAATATGCTAAGTTGTTGAAAAGTTGTAATTGTGCAAAATCCAAAATTTGAGTTGTAAAAGTGCATTTGAAGGGAGACCAACAGTCATATTATTTGAAAAGTCAATTTAGGAAGTTAGAGAAGTTTTTTTTTTTAGGGAAACATCTTAAATATCATGTAGAACTTGAAGAAGAAGTTGTTGAAACATTTTTGAAGATTGAAGCATCAATAGAATTATGTTTTTACTCCATTTTTATGTTTTTTCCTATAGTTTGTAGTAACTGTATAGACCATACAGGCCTCTATTCATTATGGTTTAAATTGGAAGTTCAATTATAATGAATTAGCTATCAAATCTTTCAAACTTGGTGTATTTATATTGAATTTAGCAAAAGTTACAGAGGTTTTCCTAAATCTTCCTATGTAGGACAATTTGAGGGTTTTGTTGAACTAAATGGAAAAATAAACCCATTCCACCTTTTGTGATGCCTATACCTTGGTGGAATGGGTTAAAATAATCAATTTTATGTGTGTGGATGTTGAATTTGTGTAGGGGAGGTCAATAAGTGTGTTGGGAATGAAGCCCTAGGCTAGAAATTGGAGTTTTCCAAGGAATTTGAAGGGTTTTAGCATGGAAAAGTGGCAATCTTGAGGGGGAAGTGTTGTCTAGTGTTTTTTTAGTTTCTACAAGCCATTTTAGCCTTGTTTGAGGTGGTGGCATGTTTAGATGAGGTTGGGAAGTTTGTTTTCCAATAATCCCTAGGTTATTTGGCATAAAAAGAGGGTTTTGTAGTTTGGCACTTGGGTGAAGGGTTTCCTCAGAATGAATGGTGGAATCCTAGGTTTTGGAATATGAGGATTGCTTCCCAAAAGGTTTAAAATGGTTTGAAAAGGTTTAGAGACAGGTCTCTTTGTAAAAGAGGGATAAATTGAAGCCTTAAAGGTGTAAAAAAAGCTTGTTTTGGTGAAGTTGTGTCAAAGCAACCTATTGAGTGATTGTGATATGTTGTAGAGTATCCTGATGGGTCCCTGAAATGGATCAGGACTTGGTCTGAAAGAAGGTCATTGTGGAGTTATACCTGATTAAGTTGATTTCCAATGCTACAAGGAATAGAGTGGATTTGAAGAGATTGAGTGAGTTTGAGGATTTTTTTATTTAACAAGTGTTGTTGTTTGATTTTATGTTGGAAGTGTTCAAGACCTCCCCTAGTTACATCAACATTAAAACTTAAAGATGCATGTGGGATTGTGAATAGGTGCAATACAAGATTATCTACACCTAGATCAACTAAGTGTTATTGGTATGTGGTGACTAATCATATAAATATTGTACTCTTTATGTATCCTTGTCAGGGTTCGGGGTCAGGTTAGGCCTCAAGCAGGGGTTCAGGGGTGCAACCCTCTTAAAAAAAAATCTCCCTATTTTTCCCGTCAAGGGGTCAATAGTTAATTTTTGTTAACTGACAAATGAAAAATGACTTTGTAAAACCATAATTCTATAAGCTTCCAAAAATATTGTTATAAGTGGTTGGGATGTAAGTTTTGGCATGGTATTCACGAGATTGTAATCTATTTTGCACTAGATAATAAAATCATTGTATGGTTGAGTTTCTGTGGATGTAGCCCATATTGGGTGAACCACGTTAAAATTATGTGTTGATCTCTTTTGTGTTATTCTTCATTTTTATTTTTGTGTTATTTAATCTACATATAATTGTTAATGTTTATTGCTCTATTTTTCCTAAACCCTAACAACAGGTATCAGATCCATGTGTATTTCAATTGATTGGCAAGAAACTTCTAGATTTGAGTGGGAGCAATGGAAGAAGGAAAATTCAAGGTTGAAAAGTTCAACAACCAAAGATATCAATTATGGAAGATGCAAATGGAAGATTATTTGTATCATAAGGATCTATGGCATCCTTTGCAAGGAAAAGAAAAGAAATATGCTATGATGTCTGATGAAGAATGGGAGATTCTTGATAGAAAGGCACTAGGAACCATTTGGTTGCATCTGGCACCATCTGTGGCATTCAGTATAATATAAGCAAAGACAATAGAGGATATGATGGAAGCTTTGGCTAAATTGTATGAAAAACCATCAACCTCAAATAAGGTATTTCTCATGAAGCATTTGTTTAATCTAAAAATGATTGAAGGTGGATTTGTGACAGATCATTTAAATGAGTTTAAAACGATTACCAATCAGTTAACTTTTGTAAAAGTGAATTTTGATGAAGAGGTGAGAGATCCCTTGGTTTTGTGTTCTTTTCCAGAAAGCTAGTATAGCTTGGTAATGGTTGTAATTAACTCTATCTCTGGTTCAAATACATTAAAATTTGATGATGTTGTTGGTGTTATCCTTAGCGAGGAAATGCAATGGAAAATCACAAGTGAGAGTTCAACATCTAGTAATGCTTTGAATGTAGAGAATAGGGGATGAACAATGGAGAGAGGAAAAATCCCAAAAAATTGTGGGAAGTCACAACGGAAGTCAAAGAAAGGTAGATCTAAATCCAAAGGAAGAATGGATCGTTGGCACTGTGGAAAGACAGGAAACTTGAAGAAGGATTGTTGGTCTCGAAAGGGAAAACAAGGAGACAGACAACATGATGATAGTAAGGAAGCTAATGTTGCAAGTAATAAATTGCAAGATGCTTTAATTCTATGTTTAGGTAATGTTAATGATTCCTAGGTAATAGATTCAGGGGCTTCATTCCATGCCACGCCCCATAGGAAATATTTTGTAAATTATGTTCAAGGTGATTTTGGATAGGTATATTTAGGTATGATGAACCCTATTAGATTGTTGGAAAAGTAAATATAAAAATCAAGTTGCAAAATGGAAATGAATGGTTGCTGCAGGAGGTAAGGCATGTTCCAAATTTGAGAAGGAATTTAATTTTTGCAGGACAACTGGGTAGTGAAGGCTACATAGTTACCTTTTCAAACGAAGTCTAGAAGATCACTAAAGGTGCATTAGTAGTAGCTAAAGGTGAAAAGGTAGGCACATTATATTTGTGTAATAGTAATACTTATTCTACCTTAGCTTCTATAGAAATAGTTGCTACTAAGATAGTCATAGCACTTGCTACAAGGATAGAAACAAAATTTTGGCACCATATACTTGGGCACATGAGTGAGAAAGGGATGAAGATCCTTCATTTTAGAAAGTTTCTACTAGGTTTGAAAGAGATTAACTTGGAGTTTTACAAAAATTGTGTTTATGGAAAACAAAAGAGAGTCTAATTTCTCAGAGTTGGGAAAGAGAAGAAGAGTGAGAAATTAGAGCTTGTGCATTCAGATGTATGGGGACCAGCTCAGGTATCTTCTCTTGGTGGTTCTTGCTATTATGTTACTTTTATTAATGATGCAACTAGGAAAACATGGGTGTATTTCCTAAAACAAAAAACAAAATTATTTGAAACTTTTAAAAAGTGGAAAGCTTTAGTTGAGAATGAGACAAGAAAAAAATTGAAGTTTCTCAAATATGATAATGGAGGCGAGTATTGCAGTAGAGAATTTGAAAATTACTATTCATACAATGGAATCTATAGGCAGAAAATAGTTCCTAGAACCCCACAAGAAAATGGTGTGTCTGAGAGGATGAATAAGACCATTATGGAGCATGCAAGGAGCATGAAATTTCATGTTGGACTACCCTTACACTTTTGGGCAGATGTGCATACCGTTGTTTATTTAATAAACAAGGGACCTTCAAATCCTTTGGATGGTGGCATTCTAGAGGAGGCATCAATGTGTAAAAAGGTAAACTATTCATTTTTTAAAACCTTTGGTTATGAAGCTTTTTTCCATGTTAATATTGAAAATAGAACCAAGCTTGAGGCTAAGTCTAAAAAATGTACATTCATTGGATATGGAGTAGATGAGTTTGGTTATCAATTATAGGATTATGAAAATCATAAAATCTATAGGAGAAGAGATTTTATATTCAATGAGAAGGTCATATATAAGGATCAGCTACAGGAAAAGAAGCATGAACAAACCAAAAAGGAATATGTGGTGCTGGATGAGATTCCAAAAAATAAAATGCCAGTGGTACCTGATGCTCTACAACAACAAGTTATCCTATAGACTCTTGTAAGTGTTAGACATTCTAAAAGGATAACTAGACCTCCAGAAATATTTTCTCCATTGTTATATTCTATATTATTAACTAATTCTAGTGAACCTTAAGGTTATGAAGAAGAAATGCAAGTAGATACCAAAAAGCAGTGGGAGCTAGGAATGAAAGAGGAAATAGATTCCTTGCTGCAGAATCATACTTGGGACTTAATCCAATTGCCTACAAGTAAAAGAGAATTTCCAAATAAATGGGTTTACAGGTTGAAGGAAGAAGATGGAGGCAAGAAAAGATAAAAGGCCAAACTCGTGGTAAAAGGTTTTGCATTGAAAAAAGGTATAGATTTTGATGAAATATTTTCTCCGGTTGTAAACATGACTTCTATTAGAACTATTCTAAGTCTTGTGGCTATGGAAGACTTGTATCTTGAACATCTAGATGTGAAAACAACATTTCTCCATGGGGATTTGAAAGAGGAAATATACATGTAGCAACCATAGGGATATGAGGTCAAGGGTAAGGAGGAATTTGTGTGCAAGTTAAAGAAGATTTTGTATGGTCTGAAGCAAGTACCTCAGCAATGGTATTTGAAATGTGATAGTTTTATGGTTGAACAAGGTTGTAATATACGTCATTCTGACTATTGTGTCTATTTTAAGAAATTGGGTAATGGCAACTATATTATCCTGTTGCTTTATGTTGATGACATGCTTGTTGTCCGGTCTATCATGCAACATATTAATGAACTTAAGAAAAAATTAGAAAATTCATTTTTTATGAAGGATTTGGGTGCAACAAAACAAATCCTTGGTATGAGGATCACATGGGACAAGATAAACAAAAAATATTTTTTTCTCAAAGTGAGTATGTAGAGAAGGTGTTGAAAAGGTTTAACATGCAAAATGTAAAAGCAGTTAGTACACCTTTGCCTAGTCATTTTAAGTTGACTAAGGTGATGTGTCTAAAGACACAAGAAGAGGAAGACAAAATATCTATGATACCATATGCATCAATAGTTGGTAGCTTGATGTATGCAATGGTATGTACAAGGCCAATATTGCACATGCAGTGGGAGTTGTGAGAAGGTATATGAGCAATCTGGGAATGGAACATTGGAATGCAGTAAAATGGATTCTCTGATATTTAAGAGGTACTACTTCAAAGAAACTATGTTTTGGAGAAACAAATTATGCTCTAAAAGGGTGCATTGACTCTGATCTGACAGGTGATATTGATAGTAGGAGAAGTACTATAGGGTACATTTTCACTATAGGAGGTACTGCAATCGGTTGGATTTCAAGGATGCAAAAGGTTGCTGATATTTCAACCACTGAAGCTGAGTATGTTGCTGCTACGGAAGCTAGTAAGTAGATTATTTGGTTACATTTTCTAGAGGAATTGGGAAAATGAAAAGAAGATAGCCCTTTATATATTGATAGCTATAGTTTCATTCATCTTGCTAAGAATTCAGCTCTGCATTCAAACACTAAGCACATATAGCTTATATACCACTTCATCTGGTCAACTGTGGAGGATGGACAGTTGAAGTTGGAGAAAATTCACACAAGTGAGAATCCTACTAATATGTTCAAAAAGGAATTTACACAAGATAAATTGATTTCCTCATCAGTTTTCCTTGGCCTTCACAACTAATAATGGTGGACATAAGAAACTAGCCAGACCTATAATCCAGTGGGAGTTGTAAGTGCAGCGGTGTCATCCAGGATCGATCTCCAATTGGGAGATTGTTTGGTGTGGATCCTGATCAATCTCCAAGTGGGAGATTATTGGTATGTGGTGACTGATCATACAAATATTGTACACTCTTTACATATCCTTGCCACTTTTTTACCTATCAAGGGGTCGGTAGTTAATTTTTGTTAACCGAAAAATGAAAAATGACTTTGTAAAACCCTAATTCTAGAAGCTTCCAAAAAGCTTGTTATAAGCAACTGGGATGTAAGTTGCATCATGATATTCACGAGATTGTAATCTATTTTGCATTAGATAATAAAATCATTGGATGGATGAGTTTTTGTGGATGTAGCCCATATTGGGTGAACCACGTTAAAATTATGTGTTGATCTCTTTTGTGTTATTCTTCATTGTTATTTTTGGGTTATTTAATCTGCACATAATTGTTAATGTTTATTGCTTTATTTTTCTTGAACCCTAACAAGTACTCTACAATTTTTTGATTCTTTTGGTTGGTTTAAGAAGAGAACATTTTACCTAGAATTGATTGTGAGACAATCAATGGATCTACTAAATGACATTCATTTAAGATTTTGAATGCAAGCACATGGACTATTTGGATAAGGGAGCTTGCATGTTTTTGTCAATTTTATATTTCAAGAGATTGGGAAGTATGTGAGAATACAAAATGGGTTGAAGAGTGGAAGAAAAGATCGTTGACTTGTACACAAGCACATGATCAATATGAAACAACAATTGAAGGCAATGATCAAGTGTTTGTATTACACGACTATGACTGTGTTTTAGACCTTGTACAAGAAGGTAATTTAATTCATTTTATTTCATTTTATTTCACTTTATTACTATTTTGTAATGATTTTATTTATTTAAATACATATGAATGCATGTATCTAGATTGGTCAAATTTATGGACACATGCAAGTTATTGAATCAAATTTTATATACAGGATGTGTATGTTGTTGTTGCACCTGAGGATAATGAAGAGGAAATTGAATATTGGTTGGCTCATTGTGTGGAGACTAAAAATAAGTTAATATCACCTCAAGAATATGATGATGGCTATCATTATCCAATAGTTTTGATGATCCCCTTAAGACATCCCCTTAAGCAAATTTTGATAACAAGTCTTTGATCCCCTTAAGCAAATTTTGAGAACTTCTTTAATCCCCTTAAGAAAATTTTGAGAACTTTTTTGATGAAATCTTCCTATCATTATCCAATGGGTTTGGTGGTGGTTGTTGGCACTTGACGATAAAAAAACCTAATAAGGAAGAATGGTTTTTGGTGCAGGAGCACCTAGAAAGCAATATGTAGCACTAGGAAAATTTGGAAGCCTAGGAAGAACTTTTGTGTCTTGATACTTCAAGGTTGTGTTAACCATTTAATTTTGAGTTAGTGTTGTTAGAAGATGTTAGGATGAAGGTTGATCAGTAGCATAGGGTAGATGGAATGAGTTTCACAACTTTTTCCCACTAGGATTCACTAGGAGATGGTAATAAAGCCCAAAATGTTGCATCTTGAAATTTTGGGCCTAATATGGTGGTTATGTCTGACCCAAGGGATTGGTAACTACCTTAGATAGGAGTTAAAAGGTGTTGCTTGAGCTGAGAGCAAAGGTTGGAATCATTTTGAGTTGTAATTAGTTTTGAAATCAAGAAAACAGTGATAGTTGTGTGTATTTCCTGTTTTTGTTCCTATTTTGAATTAGTAAGTAAATGGAGTGAACATAGCATCTGATACAGATTGGGAGGTAGTGAAATTTCTTTTCTGACATTTCTTAGTTTAGTAGTTAGCTTATTGTATCGGTTCTAGCATTGTTTTTGTTAGGTTAATTCATTTTCTTGCAATTTATGTTCTGACTGTCAAACCGGCAGAGATGGAGCTCTAGACCGTGTTTCTCCTATACCTGGTGTATGGGTTCTTGGAAACAAAGGCTAGGATCAATGCTTGTATATAAGGTAGGGGTAGGAGTCCTTAGGAGTCAGATAGCTATGACAAAATACTGTTCCTAGGCAAGCTTGGCAGTGCCCGGTTAGGACAGTCAAAGGAGTGCTAAGCAATAAGGTTGCAGGGGTGTCAATTCCTTGGCAAACCCAAGTGTATGGTGGTTGCAGAAGGCCTTACAAAGGCTTGGCAAGAAGGAAGAGGATTCACCAATCCATCTGGTGGTTGAAAGGAGCAGACATACCACTGTGAGGGAAAGAAATGGCCTAAAAAGCCCTAATTCCTACAAAATAAGGGTTACGCCTGTGTACGGACTGTGAGAGCCTAAAACCTCAAAAATCTTGGAGAGGTAGGAAATTGAACTAGGGTCTCTTTTGGAATATTGTGATGTTCTTCAGGAAGTTTGGGATTTTAAGCCTATTTTCTCAGGTTAAGAGGCCTAATTGGGGCTCAAGGGCTACTGGCCCTTTTTAAACCCTAGAATAGGGTTTGGTGAGAGCGATGGAGAAATGAAGTATGGTGGATGTTCAAGAACCCTAGGTGGATAGTTTTGGAGCTATGGAAGTCAACACACACCCCTACAACAAGTTAGTAAAGCTTGGAGGTTTAGTGGCCTTTAGGGAAGAGTAAGGGCCAAGGTGAGATAGTGGCAAGGCACCAAGATTGGCTTGGTGGAATGAAAGAATGATGATAGCGGGGTTGGCTAGAAGAACCAGGGGTTTCTATACCTGAAATAGGACCTAAAGGTTAAGGTGGGAGAGTCACCTAAGAGTTCTTGAGAATAGGGACCCAGAACATGGGATAGTGAGTGTCTCATCCAACCCTACCCTATCAGATTGGTATCAGAGCAAGTTATAGATTTGGGAAGAATCTTGTATGTCAGACCTTGAATCCAGTGGTTCTACCATCATGGTGACAAATGCAGAATTGGCCAAGATGGTTGAGGAACAAGAGGAGGACAATAAGTTGTTAAAAGAAAGAATAGAGCAACTTGAGAAAGCATTGAACAATGTGAAGTTGGAAGGAAAAATACCAAAGGAAGAAGAGGTTGCAAAGGAAGACAAGATCCCTGAACCTGACTCTATTTTGGAGGAAGAGCCTTTCTTGAAAGCATTGAAGGCATTGAGTGGAAAAGGACTTGAAGGAATACCACTGTTTAGTGGAAAAATGGAAGCTGATTTAGTTGTTGATTGGATAGAGGGAATGGAAAACCATTTCGAATGTGATGGATTCACTGAGGCACAGAAGGTAAAGGTGGCCAAGTCAAGACTAAGAGGTTATGCCTTGACATGGTGGAAGTTCATTCAGACAGAGAGGGAAAAAGAAGGTAAGCAGACTATCTCTACTTGGAAGGGAATGGTTTCCAAGATAAGAGAAGCATACATGCCAGATGACTATGAGATTCAGTTACACAAGAAGAGGCAAAGCCTAAGGCAAAAAGACCAAGATGTGAATACCTACACAGAGGAGTTCCAAAAAATTTGTATGAGGTCTAATGTTTTAGAAGATGAAAGTCTCAAGGTGGCTAGGTATCTTAATGGCTTGAAATGGAACATTCAAGAGGAGATGGCTCTTTTAAGTCCTAAGACAGTACATCAATGTTACCAACTGGATGTCAAGATTGAGGAAAGGAACAAGAGGAACCAAGACCAGGCTTCTAAGGGCAGAGGCAAAGGCAGAGATCAAAGAGGACAGCGTGGTGGCTACCAAGGTAGATGAAATGACCAAAGAAACCAAGGAGAGTCTAAATTAACAGAGCATGGAGGTGAAACATCTTCTAGAGGAGGATACAATAGGGGTAGAGGACCTCAAGGAGGTTCAAATAGAGGAAAAGGAGCAGGCAGGAGCAATTCATACTTTGCAAACATGAAATGCTACCATTGTGGTCAAGTAGGTCATCCTGCTTATAGGTTCCCAGAGAAAGCATCTTCATCAAGCAATGAGAAGAGAGTGGCTTATGCACAAGAGGACACCATGAGTCCTAATTCATCTGAGATCAGTCATATTGAATCTGAGGTAGGAGAGAATCTGATGTTCAATAGAGTTTTGATCAGACAACCAGTCAAGGAAGAACCAAAACAAAGGAGAGATCTATTTAGAGTAAGGTGCAAGATACTTGGTAAAGTATGCAAGGTCATAGTAGATTCAAGTTCAACAGACAATATTATCTCAGAGGAGGCAGTAATGAAACTGAAATTGGACAAGATACCCCACACTAACCCCTACAAGGTCACATGGCTAAACAAAGGGCAGAGTGTTTTAGTGAATGAGCAAGTAACGGTGGAGTTTTCCATTGGAGGGTACAAGGACAAGTTAGTTTGTGATGTTTTACCCATGGATGCATGCCATCTACTATTGGGCAGACCATGGAAATATGACAGAGGTGTCATATATGATGGGAAAGAGAACACCATCTCATTCAAGAAGGATGGGAAGACTTTCAAGTTGCAGTCACTGTCAGAAGAAGAAGAAGGGCAGTCAAAGACACCAAGCATCATGTTGAGTAGTGGGAAGGAGTTCCTTAACAACCTACATAAAGGGGGTGAAGGATATGTGGTTATGTTACAACCTCAAGAAGAAGACAAGGCTGAAAAGACAGTCTTACCGGAAGCATTCCAAAAGTTACTTGAGAAGTACAAGAGCATAGTTAGTGATGGTGCACCTGCAACTTTACCTCCAAAGAGAGCCATTAGTAATCAAATTGACTTCATACCTGGTGCTTCATTTCCTAACAAAGCAACATACAAACTTACCCCAGATCATAACCTAGAAGTAGTTAGGAAAGTGCAGGAGTTGTTGGATCAAGGATTGATTCAAAAGAGCATCATCCCATGTGCAGTAACAATGGTCTTATCAACAAAGAAAGGTGGTAAGTGGAGATTATGCACTAATTCTAGAGCAATAAATAGAATCACAATCAGATATAGATTCCCTATCCCTAGGATTGAAGACTTGATGGATTGTCTTGGAGGAGCTCAGTACTTCACCAAGTTGGATCTCAAGAGTGGATACCATCAGATCAGAATCAAGGATGGAGATGAGTGGAAGACATCTTTTAAGACAAATGATGGGTTATATGAGTGGAGAGTTATGCCATTTGGCCTCTCTAATGCCCTAGCACATTCATGAGGCTCATGAAGTGCTTAAAGACTTTACAAGGATATTTGTGGTAGTGTATCTTGATGACATCCTTATATACAGCAAGACAGCAGAAGAGCATTTAAAACATGTGGAGATGGTTCTTAGAAGGTTGCAAGAGGAGAAGTTGGCAATCAATCTAGAGAAGTGTGAGTTCTTTAAGCAAGAGCTTGTCTATTTGGGTTTTGTAGTGTCCAAAGGATCATTGAAGATGGATCCAAGCAAGGTGGAAGCCATCCTAAACTGGCCTACACCAACCATAGGGACAGAGGTAAGAATTTTTCATGGATTGGCTCAATTTTATAGGAAATTCATAAGGAACTTTAGTGGTATATGTGCACCAGTTCTAGAGACAATCAAGGGTGGTTTAAAAGCTAAGTTTGTGTGGACTCAAGAAGTTGAGAAAGGGTTTGAGAAACTAAAACAAGAGGTGACAACTCAACCTATTCTCTTATTACCTAGTTTTGACAAATTGTTCATTGTTGAATGTAATGCAAGTGGAGTGGCAGTAGGAGGAGTGCTAAGTCAAGAGGGAAGGCCTATAGCCTTCTTTAGTGAGAAGCTCAATGAAGCAAAGAAGAAGTATTCAACCTATGACTTAGAACTTTATGCTTTGGTTCAGTCATTTATGAAATGGAGGCATTACCTTCTACCCAAGGAGTTTGTAGTCTTTACTGACAATCAGGCACTTAGTTTTATCAACACTCAAGAGAAGTTGAGTAATAGGCATTTGAAATGGATGGAATACATCCAAGCTTTTACCTTCACCATCAAGCACAAGAAGGGATAGCTAAACAAAGTAGCAGATGCATTAAGCAGGATATTTTTGACAGTGCAAGAGATACAGATCAAGAGCATTGGCATAGAGAGTTTCAAGGATCTCTATGGGGAAGATGAAGACTTTTTCAGAGGTCTACAAGGTATGTTCTAACTTTGAGAATCATTTCCATAGCCAATACTCAGAGTATGCATTGCAAAGTGGGTTATTTTTTAAGGGAAATCAGTTATGTGTTCCAAGAGGGTCAATGAGGAAAAATCTGATTCAGGAAAAACATAATGGCAGTCTTAGTGGAGATTTTGGCATCAATAACACCTTAGAACTAGTGTAAAGATTCTATTACTGGCCTAAGTTGGCAAGAGATGTTAGAAAGTATGTGGAACAATGTGTTGTGTGTATGAAGGCTAAGGGAGGAGCTATTAATGCTAGTCTATATCAACCCCTACCCATTCCTAACAAACCATGGGAGTGTGTGAGCATGGATTTTGTGGTAGGCCTTCCTAAGACCAAGAATGGTTTTGACAGTGTCTATGTAGTGGTAGACAGATTTAGTAAGATGACTCATTTTATTCCCTGCAAAACTACTCATGATGCAAGTTACATAGCTCATCTCTTCTTCAAGGAAGTTGTTAGGATCCATGGATTGCCTTTGAGCATTGTTTCAGACAGGGATGTGAAGTTCATGAGTCACTTTTGGAAGACTCTATGGAGAAGATTAGGTACCAACCTATCTTTTGGATCAGCTTACCATCCTCAGACCGATGGTCAAATAGAGCTGGTTAACAAGGTGTTAGGTAACCTTTTAAGGTGCCTAACTAAGGAGTATGGACAGACATGGGATATGGTTATCTCACAAGCTGAGTATGCATACAATGATAGTGTGAACCAGACCACAGGGAAGAGTCCTTTTGAAGTTGTGTATGGGATGCACCCAAGAGGCATATGTGAGCTTAGAGATCTTGGAGCTATGGAACAAAGAAGTGGACATGCAGAATACTTCATTCAGACCATGAAGGAGATTCTGGAGCAGGTGAAGAAGATAGTCACCAAGGCTACACAAAAATTGAAATAGAAGGCAGATATGTCAAGGAAAGATGTGCAATTTCAAGTAGGGGACTATGTTATGGTCCACCTTAACAAGTCAAGGTTGCATAAGGGAATTTCAACCAAGTTGCAGATGAAGAGAGTAGGACCCTGCAAGATATTGGCCAAGTATGGCAAGAATGCCTACAAGGTGGAGTTACCTACCGATCTAGGAATCTCACCAGTTTTCAATATAGCTGACTTGATCAAGTACAAGGGAACAGTCACTGATGTGGATCAGAATAGTCAAGATATTTTCAAGGACATCAGCAATATATCCCTACCAAATCAAGACAAGCCTTAGGCAGAGAAGATCTTGGAGTCAAGAGTGAAGAAGGCTACAAGAAACAAGGTGTACATGGAGCACCTTATCAAGTGGAAGAACAAGCATGAATCAGAAGCCACATGGGTACAAGAAGACTAGTTCAAGCAGTTTGGTATTGACCTGTCTTTGGTTTCCCCTTCCATTCCTTAGTGCTTGGGCTGAGAGGGGGAGAATGGTGCAGGAGCACCTAGAAAGCAATATGTAGCACTAGGAAAATTTGGAAGCCTAGGAAGAAATTTTGTGTCTTGATACTTCAAGGTTATGTTGACCATTTAATTTTGAGTTAGTGGTGTTAGAAGATGTTAGGATGAAGGTTGATTAGTAGCATAGGGTAGATGGAATGAGTTTCACAACTTGTTTCCACTAGGATTCACTAGGAGATGGTAATAAAGCCCAAAATGTTGCATCTTGAAATTTTGGGCCTAATATGGTGGTTATGTCCGACCCAAGGGATTGGTAACTACCTTAGATAGGAGTTAAAATGTGTTGCTCGAGCTGAGAGCAAAGGTTGGAATCATTTTGAGTTGCAATTAGTTTTGAAATCAAGAAAATAGTGATAGTTGTGTGTATTTCCTGTTTTTGTTCCTGTTTTGAATTAGTAAGTAAATGGAGTGAACATGGCATCTGATACAGATTAGGAGGTAGTGAAATTTATTTTGTGACATTGCTTAGTTCAGTAGTTAGCTTATTGTATCAGTTCTAGCATTGTTTTTGTTAGGTTAATTCATTTTCTTGCAATTTATGTTCTGACTGTCAAACCAGCAGAGATGGAGCTCTAGACCGTGTTTCTCCTATACTTGGTGTATGGGTTCTTGGAAACAAAGGCTAGGCTCAATGCTTGTATATAAGGTAGGGGTAGGAGTCCTTAGGAGTCAGATAGCTATGACAAAATACTATTCCTAAGCGAGCTTAGCAGTGCCCGGTTAGGACAGTCAAAGGAGTGCTAAGCAATAAGGTTGCAGGGGTGTCAATTCCTTGGAAAACCCAAGTGTGTGGTGGTTGCAGAAGGCCTTACAAAGGCTTGGCAAGAAGGAAGAGGATTCACCAATCCATCTGGTGGTTGAAAGGAGCAGACAGACCACTGTGAGGGCAAGAAATGGCCTAAAAAGCCCTAATTCCTACAAAATAAGGGTTACGCCTGTGTACGGACTGTGAGAGCCTAAAACCTCAAAAATCTTGGAGAGGTAGGAAATTGAACTAGGGTCTCTTTTGGAATATTGTGATTTTCGTCAGGAATTTTGGGAGTTTAAGCCTATTTTCTCGGGTTAGGAGGCCTAATTGGGGCTCAAGGGCTACTAGCCCTTTTTAAACCCTAGAATAGGGTTTGGTGAGAGAGATGGAGAAATGAAGTATGGTGGATTTTCAGGAACCCTAGGTGGATATTTTTGGAGCTATGGAAGTCAACACACACCCCTGCAACAAGTTAGTAAAGCTTGGAGGTTTAGTGGCCTTTAGGGAAGAGTAAGGGCCAAGGTGAGATAGTGGCAAGGCACCAAGATTGGCTTGGTGGAATGAAAGAATGATGATAGTGGGTTTGGCCAGAAGAACCAGGGGTTTCTATACCTGAAATAGGACCTAAAGGTTAAGGTGGGAGAGTCACCTAAGAGTTCTTGAGAATAGGGACCCAGAGCATGGGACAGTGAGTGTCTCATCCAACCCTACCCTATCAGTTTTCCTGCATTCAAAGATTATGAAATGCATAAGAAGATTATACTCTATTCACATATGGTGGTCACAAAAAATATAAAACTAGTGAGGTATTGCGAAAGACCTACAAATAAAGAGCTATGGATAATTTCTATGGAAGAGCATGAGACAATCATAGATGCATTGCAAATAAGATAGGATGCAAATGGTACAATGAAATAAGCAAATATAGGTAAATATAGTTTTAGTTTTATATTGTCCTTTTAAATATATTAAATACATGTTATGATATTGCTTGTATGTTATTAGTTGAAATTGATTTAAATTGTCCTTTTATATTCTTAAGCCATAATCACAAATTCATCACACACTTTGAGACAAAAAAGAGAGTCCATGTAGATTCAACCTAGACAACATGGAATACTTGGTAAAAATAGGTAATTATTAGTTAAAATATATTTAAACACATGTTTTGATTATATATTGATATTTCTTGTACGTTAATAGTTAAAATTGATTTATTGTCCATTTGCATCCTTAATCCATCATCACAAATTCGTCACATAGTTTGAGATGTAAAAAAGAGAGTCCATGCAGATTCAACCTAGACAACATGGAATACTTGGTATTAAGTCTAGGTAATTATATAGTTTTGGTTTTGTATATTTAAATAAATGTTTTGATTATATATTGATATTGATGTACATTAATAGTTAAAATTGATTTATTATCCTTTTTTGTATCCTTAAGCCATCATCACATTGATCTCGTACTTTGAAACAAAAAGGAGAGGATGCAGATTCAACCTACACACATGTATGGAATACTAGTAAATACATGTACAAAATTTATGTATATAGATAGTTTTATATAAATTAAAATACATGTTTTGATGATATATTGATATTGCTTGTATCATTTTGATATTAGGTGGCATGAAGACCTACTACATTGCCCACAAGTTTCGGATTTTCTTGAGATGGCATAGCCATATTTTGTAAACATTATTTTGAGTTGGCATATATGTACATACACAATTACACAATTACACATTTTGTACAAATCTGTATACATGTACATACACAATTATACTCTACACTTTTATATATCAAAATCAATATTTTATATATTTTTTGTTAAATGTGCATGTTTTCCTAATTTGAAACTTTAAATTTGATTGTATAATCACTAATTATCATGTATATTATTGCTAAATTTGGTTTCCTTAGGAAACTTCACCAAAATTTGAGAACTTTGATCGCCTTAAGACATCATATGAGGACCCTTAAGAAATCCCATTACAACATAAATTAAATTAACTTTGACACTTCTTTTGTGTAGAATGCGATTGTTATGATGAGTCACTCTAAATTCTAATACTTAATTATATCAATTATGATTAAATATGAGACGTGTACTTTGAAGTATCTGATCCCCTTAAGACATCCTATTAACATTATTTTTGTATAACTTTTGTGATTGTTATGATGAGTCATCCTAAATTCTACTACTTAATTACATCAATTGCAATTAAATATGAGACATGTACTTTGAAGTATTTGATCCCCTTAAGACATCCTGTTAACATTATTTTTGTATAACTTTTGTGATTTTTATGATGAGTCATCCTAAATTCTACTACTTAATTATATCAATTGTGATTAAATATGTGACATGTACTTTGAAATATTTGATCCCCTTAAGAAATTTCTTGAGAACTTATGTGATCCCTTAAGCAATTGTAACAATTAAATATGAGACATATACTTTGAAGTATTTGATCCCCTTAAGCAATTCTTTTAGAAATTCTTTGATTAGTTAATGTCTTGACTATGAATCACTAAATTTTGTAAAGTACAAATATTTAGATGCCCTATTAATAGAAACTTTAATTTTATGTTTGTATTTAAATTCACATTAATGTCCTATTAATGTCTTGACTATGAATCTTTTATAAAGTACAAATATTTGAATGTCATATCAATTTCATATTAATTTCACATAAAATGCATAAATTCACGTGTAAAATTACTATTTAACAATAATAGACCATAAAATACTAAAATTAATAAAGTCCAGTAATCAATATATTAAGTCCGTGAAAATATTGAAACATATATTGAAATACTAAAACGTGTGCATATATGTAGTCCATGAAATAATCAAATAAAACCCATGAAATAATCTAACCCATATCGTCTCTATAATAAAGAGACCTCTTCACACCACACAGACTACCTAGATGACTTGAATCACTTTGTACAAGAGAAAGAAAGTTGAAATCAGATCTGTAAGACAATTAAAAATGATTTAATGATAATTTAATTTATAATTTATCATAAAATTAAATTAGTATGTGAGGTTGCTCTGCATGCTCAGGTGCACCTATACCTATATCTACATGCTCTGAATCAATCTACATACAAGAGAAAGAAAGTTGAAATCAGATGTAAGATGATTAAAAATGATTTAATTCAATTTAATATATAATTTATCATATTTAAATTTTACCGTAAGAGGTTGTTGTGCATGCTTTGGTGTAGGACATGCTTAGCTACATGACATGTCTCATGCTATAAAAGAAAAATAATTTAACATGTATGAGAATATATATTCAATTTTAAATTTAATTTAAGTTAACTATTCACAATGTATAATTTATAATTGATCCTTTTAATATAATCAAAATTTGAAATTACCATATGAGGTTGCTCTACATGTCTTGGTTGAGGTGGTGTGACCTCATCAAGGTAGAAAGTGGCACCAACAAAGTCCTACAAGGTCAAATTTAAAGCACATGTGTACTTGAATTAGGTTAAAATATATATATTCAAGTGTACCAATAGGGGAAAATTGAAATCTATTTAAAATAGCAACAAATTGTGCGCACATGTGTAGAAATTTTTTTAAACAACTTGAAATTCAAATGTCTCCTGAATTGTCGCCACATCAAATGTGTGTCTGATCCCCATTCTCATGGTTGTGTCAACCTACATGCATAGACATAACGCTTATAATATTTACTTGTACATGCACGCTTGATATATAGTGAATTCAAAATACAAAATTGTCAGTATAGTTTTAAATAATTTACAATATACATGCACCTGCACCTCATGTGAGACACCCGACAATGGAGGAGCACTCGACAACCCCTCAGGTGGAACCAACATGGAAGTCGATTGAATCCTCTGAACCAACATAAATATTTAAAACGCGTGTTCATGATTGAATTACAAATTAAAAAGTCAATTTAAAAAATGATTTCATATATTTAAAAAATCAATCAAAATACCCCATAAGGGTTGCTGATTTGCACTAGTGTCGACATAAAAACTCAAGGAGCAGATGACTCCTTTGTGGTCACCATCTACACCAAACAATTTTATTGTTAAAACATTACAATATATATATATATGTTCATTAAAAACACGTGTGCTTAAAAAATTCTTATAAATTCAACATGTATGTGCATATTTATAACTATGTTGAAATATATACAGGGTGATGCTCTACAGTAAGAAACTCAACATATGAACCAATTCCACCAAAATCTCCATGTCTACCCAAATTGGGTGTAGCCTAATCAGGTCCATAGCATGCCTGATAACAACTGGTACATATGTGGGGTATTGACACTCATGGAGTGGTACTAGGAACAACTCCATACAATGCTAATTTGTGGTCGTGGTCTCTATCCCATCTATCATCACAGAAGCCTGCTCATTAAGGTTGGTTGTGAGAGTACTCAAAGAGCCTAATGCAAATACCACCACATGATGATGCAAAGGTGTAGGAATGGAAGGAGAAAGAGGATCTACAAGAGGTTGTGCATGCATGAGGCATCGAGGATCAACCCGTGCCCCTAACCTCTATTGTGGCATGCCGCCACCAACACCCTAAAATGATTTAAAATCAAAATAATTGGGATTTTTCCCCAAAAAATTTTGTATATAATTTCCTCAAAAAATTTAGAGGGACCTCCAAATTAGCATGTGGTGGATGGTAAAATACCATCCAACATCGCTCCCAAAAATTGGCAAACATTTATGGATGTCTACACCACCTCATCAATATTCTAGGTTTATTTGCAAGAATGGGTAGGTTAGTGACAAGGTCAACAAAATAAGGTGCAAGATGGGATTTTGTTGTTTTCAGGTCCAAAATTTATTTGTAGGAGAGACCATCTAAATAAAATTTCCTCCTCTCCTCTCACCATCATTGATTCCTATCTAAGTTGACATCAATGGACCTAATGATATCAATAACGTTTTGCATCGCAAATGCAAAATGCCTCGAGTGTGGTGCAACCAATGCTTCATTTTGAATAGCATTGATTTAATCCTGAATGGATCTAACATTGTTATCGATCCATGCTCATAAGTGAGCCTCATCGAATTCAGGTGGTGGAGGTGGGATGTTATGAGGTGGAGGGGGTGGAGGGGGAGGTGGAGGTGGAGGAGGTGGAGGTTGAGGGAGCTGAGGAGGTGGATTAAGGATATCATCAATATCGAATTGATCCATGATCTATAAGTGAACCTACATTAAATTATACAAAATTAACAAACAAGTACACAATTACAAGAAATAGTTAAATTTTAAACATACATGATTTTGTTTAAATAGGATACATACATATACATACACATACATGCATCATTCAACTTGAGCATGTACATACAATTTTCAAATTTTAAGATACATGTTTAAAATAAAAAATAGGATGTACAATGCATACATACATCATTCAACTTGACCATGTACATAGAAATTTCAAAATTCAAGTTCTAACTATGTAATTTTAATACATGTACATACTAAAAAATAAACTTAGAACATACACAAAAAAGCTCATTTATGTCTAAGGAATGTAAATGAAAAAAAAAAAAATTGTTAATGTGATGTGAAATCTTATTAAAAATTATAATAATTTATTAGGAGAAATTATGATGGCTTAAGGGGTCGTAATAGGATGGCTTATGGGGATCTATGAATTAATGTCCTAGGAGAAAATGATGCCTTAAGGGGATAAAATTTGGTGAAGTTTCCCAAGGCATACAAATTTCATTAAGTTAAATATATAGTATTTTTTAAAATATACATTTAGGATGTAATTAATAACATAAGGTGGCTTAAGGGGTCCTAAGTATCTAGTTTTAAAGGTATATATAACTTAACTTGTTGAATTTCTCTTTGTGGCATTTGTCCTTGATGTCAAAACATGTCAAAATGGCTTGGTTACATTGGTTGGTACATTGATTGGAATCATATGGTTTGGTTACATACGGATTGTCGTTGGCATTCTAGTTGGTATCATTTGTTTCTCATAGATTTGATATTGTGTTCTCATAGTTTGGATTTGCATCATTATCATTGGGATCATTATTCGGTTTTATGGCATTCAGTTGATGCAAATGATTTAGTTTATATACTTGTACTAATCATTCAGACTTGTGTGCAGCACTTGGATAGGAATTGATCATATTTGCATACAAACTCTGGCATATACTTTGGCAAGGTATACATCTGGAGATTCAGGTTGATTATGCATATTTCTATTTCATATCTCATGGTATTTTTGTCTTGGCAATGTCATTATGTCAATGTTTTCTACACGAGCATTATAAGGTGACTTTGATGATCAATGTTGAAATGTTCACAAACATCTTGTATGGTCATTTAGTGTGACTTATATTATAAGCCTTAGATCAGGCTATATGTTTATATGGTTGAGATCCTCCACATTTTACATATAATCTTGCATCATCATTTGGCCAAACACTTTACATTGCAATGACCTTGGAAAACAACATGGTTTAAGGTTTTTTATATGCATAATGTTTTGGTTGTACTGGTCAACATTTTCAATGTGCTAAAGCACATGTGGTAATTGGGTTTCTTTGTGGGACAGCCTAAGTCATTATGAATTTATCTTAAGGTATATGATTGGTATCGGGCTTTCATGTTTTGAGGCATACAAAGGAAAGGCATTTTGTAACATCATTTGATATTATTTAGGTCAGGCATACTATATTGCATTGGTTACAAATTTTGTTTCTTTGAATTTTTTTTTTTAGTGAAAGCCATTACATGGCTATTGGTTATCATGACTTGTTGACCACAACATTTTTGTAGGTGTTGATTATCTTTCACCGAGTATAACATATGTTTTGATGGGAATATCATGTTGTTATCAGGCTCATTATGGTTTTCTATCGAGCATACTTTACAAAGCTCTAATAATGTTGTCGGCCTCATTACATTTTCAAGAGAGTTGACTTAGAACGCCAGCCATCATTTGGATTCTGTTAATAATTGATTGGCAGACTTAAACCATCATTGTGTTTGGTTAATGGATTAGACTCCAAATGTTATCAAAAAGTAAAAAGGGCAGTCTAAAGGCTTTCATAAGGAATTAGGGAAAATCACTTTGTTGGTTTTGTTTTGCATTGGAGAAGTAATACTACACCGCCATGGAGGATATTGGACTAAGGTATATAGCTGATTTTCAAGCTAAAAGCTAGAAGAGTTTCAATGAGACCGTTATAAGGAGTTTGCACAATCAGCTGGTAACATTTTGGCCACCCTGACAGGTATTTTGTTTTCAATTTGAAAGCATTTTTTTGTTGGCTTCAAAGGTAACTAATTTCGTGGTTAAGTTTTTTGTTGAAGTTCAGAAATTTGTTAAAGGTTAATCACAGTTTTCATTAACCCAATTCTAGTCAAGGGTTTCATTATCTCAGTGGCATTCATCGACATATCATTGATATTTTTGTGGTTCTTATTAAAACCCATTATGGGTATCATGATTTAGCAACTTTGTTTATACAAACCCAAGTTATTGTTTCATAGGATTTTTGAAAAGGAATAACTATTTTGTGCATTGTATAAATACATGGTAAAAAGCCATGATTGATGGACGGAAAAGAGAGAAGTTATAATCTGAATAGTGTATTGTTGAAAAAGAGGGATTATCACTGTGATATCTTTTTGTAAAGAAGAAAAGAGGGCTTATATTGTTTTCATCTCTGGTTGTATTACAGAGATTATTTTGAGTTGGTCATTATTGAAAAATCATTTTGTATCCTATTGTAATTTTGTAACTGTAGATAGTCATTACAGTTATAAGGTTCTAATAGGTTGCAATACTATTAGTTTTTGGTGAATTTGGTGCTTCTAATTTAAAGTGGGTGCTTCAATTTATTGTAGAAGTTGGTACTTCTAATTTGAAGTGGGTGCTTTAGTTTATTGTAGGAGTTGGTGCTCCACATTATCATTGAGTTGGTGCTATGAAAATATTGTAAGCAATTTGGATTTAAGCCTGCAAGGCATTTTGGAGTGGTTTTTCTACCCCAAGAGGGTTTTCCACTCAGCAAAAATTTTGTGTCTCTCTTTTGTGGTTGTCTATCTTGCATAATCATTTTCCAGTTGTTCATGCAATGCTCTGATACTTTAAAATGTTCAAGTTGGTCATGCCAATTAAATGTGTGTAAATCTAGTGCAAAAATTCTTTCATAGAGCAAATTGAAATCTGCATTTTGTACTCCATATGTGAATGTTTTCAAAATTATATTTTGTGAAGTCTTTAAGTTCTGAAAATCACAGCAAGATTGTTCATAAAAGTTTAGTTGAACATATCATATAGTGCTTTTAATAAGTGTTATATGTGAAGTCAAGGTTCAAGTTTCTTGCACAAACAAAGTTGCATTGAGTTCAGATTCAAACAAATCTGTCATATTGTGTTAAAGTTTAAAAAGCTTAATTTGTGCTTTAAGAATTTTGATTTGTATCACTCTAATTCACCCCCCCTCTCAGAGTGAATCCACTTCCAACATAACTATCCTAGGAAAAAATGATGGCTTTATAATTTAGGGTTTATGGTTTAATCCCCTTAAACCATTTTCTTAAAATCCCTTTAAACCATTCAATATAAATGACCTAATTGAATACAAATAAAAAATCCCTAAGACTCATTGATGTCTAAGGCATGTTACAAAGGAAAAAAACAAATAATTGTTAATGTGATATTGATGAAAATAAAAACACATACCCATCCACAAACTCACAAACACAAAATTTGAACAAAGAAAATCAACTGCATTCAAATATGAAAATGATGTGCAACCATGTTGAAACAATTACAATATTTATTCAATCATATGATCAGCAAAATATAATTTTTTTCAATCTTTGGTTCTCCATGACCATTCTCTCTTTCTTGTCCTCAAACTCAGTCTTCATATCTACTTCCTACAAGATATGGAAATCTACTCTCAAAACTTCCATGTTGTTGTCCTCACTTCCACTACTTCCATGCAGCCCTCCAACTCTCCCTCTCTCTTCCTTTTTTTAAATTTTTTTGAAATTTGAATTAAAAAGCAATTAAATGCTCACCCCAAAGTGGCATCCCACTCCCTCAATAAAATATACATTTTAATAATTCAAATCTCTATTGGAATCTTCTATGTTTGGTATTCAAACTTTCTCTCACATTTTTTCTGAAGATGCCCTCCAAAATAAAGGTCTAAACATAGATTTTTTAATCAATAAGGTCAAAATTACTTGCCTCTTACCAATCCATACTATTTTTTCTTCAAATTAATGATGATTTCCATGTTTATAGCTCTAAATTTGTCTTTGTAATAGTTGAAAGAAATAATTATCATTTCTTGTTTTACCGGGAGCGATTACATGGAGAAAAGGTGAAATTACACCAATAATTTAAAATCCTCCACCTCTGCCCATGTTGACTTTTTAATTCTCTTTAAAACATGAATATGAGATAGATAAAATCCATCAAACATTACCTTCTGAGACTGCATAGATAATTTGGAAAAAAAATTCAAACATATGACTTCGACGTTGCGCAACAAGTGTTGAAAATTGACTTTTTGCATAACTCTTACCCATAAACTCATATTCACATGAAAATTTGTCAAGATATGAATAATATCATTAAGATGATTTCCTCCAAAGTATTTTTCTCTAGTATTTTAAAATATTAAAAATTAATTGTTTATGTAAAACTACCTGTGGGAGCCTTAAAACTATGATAAAGCAAAAAACTCAAATTTTGAAAGTTAAATCACATGAGAGGTTTTTCAATGCTAAGAGATGCCAAATGAACCCCAAAACACACCAAAATAGGAATCAAAACTAGAAGCTCATTTTTGTTTGATGTTGATTGCCAATCTGTTTGGATGCTTTTGCATTAGGCACGTCAGGTAGGAAATTTTTTGTGAGTAGAACTCACAAAATGGAGTTTGGTAATAGAACTACCCTTTCAGGTTGTAAACCACCTACAACAAAATCCATCATTCGTTTAGACATAAGGAATTTCTTCCTTTGCCTCTTCCAACAATTAGTCGGGACACTTGTCGTCCTCCTCCACCAAGTATGCACTCTATTCTTGCTTCCTCCCCTAGATTTACATCCACCATAGACCAATTTCTTTTGCAACATCTCTTCTTCCCTCTTTTCCTTCTTTGTGGGATCCAACCCACCACAAAATGACCTCCTCCACCAAATCTCACCTGTGGCATCTTTTATAGCTTCTACATATAAATATGCTACATCCACACACCAATCTAGAACTACATAATCTCTCTTTCTATCTTTTTGTACTAACTCCTTATGAAAATTCACATCAATTATTTCATCACACAATGTAGAAAAATCAAAATTTACCTCTTCATCAATATGATGCTTCATGTCCAACAACATGTCTTCATTATACTTTTCCTCTGTTGCTGCAATTTCTACCTCATCATCATTTGCTACAATTTCTCTATGTTCTTTATCCTATATATCCATCTTCGTCTCTTCAAGATTTAAATCTCCTTTTAACCACCTATCTATTATTTCCATCTCCTTTATCAATAGGAGATTCTCTTCATTTTTTCCAAGTTCATTAAATTTTGGTCCTTTAGCATGCAAATATCCTTCTTCATTATCATTGTCTATTGTAGCCTTGTTGTGCTCTTCAACCTCTACCACCATCTCATGCTTGTTCTCCTCTCTGTCTTCCAAAAGACATGCTTTTGTTGCTGCAATCTCACTATCTTCTTCATCCTTTATAGGGGTTACTCTCACTTCTTTTTCCTTCTCTCTTTGGTTGCAACACTCATTTTCTCTACTCTTCTTTTTGCTGTCCTCTTTTAAGAGAACATTCTTCTTCTCATATCTCTATTGCCACATTCTGATTTCCTCTTTAAAATTATTTTCTAATATATTCACTTCAGCCTGGAGCTTTTCAAACTCTTCACGGTGCTTCATATTTTTCACTTCTTCCCAATATTGTTCCCAAAACAAAATTCATACGGGCCTCCTCATGACACATCCCATCCCCTTAGATATAGACTACCTCATGCTCGGTGATCTATCTACACACTCTAACCCTCTAACTCTATTCTCCACCCAGAGGTCCTAGCATAGATTGCCTCACATTCAGCACTCTGCATGCACTCAGACCCTCTTTCTCAAATACCACTGATGAAAATAAAAACACATACCCATCCACAAACTCACAAAACACGGAATTTGGACAAAGAAAATCAACTGCATTCAAATCTTAAAATGGTGTGCAACCATGTTGAAACAATTACAATATTTATTCAATCATATGATCAACAAAAAAAAAAAATCAATCTTTGGCTCTCCATGGCCATTCTCTCTCACTTGTCCTCAAACTCAGTCTTCATCTCTACTTCCTGCAATATTTGAAAATCTACTCTCAAAACTTCCATGTTGTTGTCCCCACCTCCACTACTCCATGCAGCCTCCAACTCTCCCTCTCCCTTCCCTCTTTTTAAAACTTTTTGAAATTTGAATTAAAAAGCAATTAAATGCTCACCCCAAAGTGGCATCCCACTCTCTCAATAAAATATCCATTTTAATAATTCAAATCTCTATTGGAATCTTCTATGTTTGGTATTCAAACTTTCTCTCACATTTTTTTGAAGACGCCCTCCAAAATAGAGGTCTAAACATAGATTTTTTAATCAATAAAGTCAAAAATACTTGTCTGTTACCAATCCATACCCTTGGGTCTTTAAATTAATGATGATATTCATGTTTCCAGCTCTAAATTTTTCTTTGTAATAGCTAAAAGAAATAATTATCATTTATTGTTTTATCAGGAGTGATTACATGGAGAAAAGGTGAAATTACGCCAATAATTTAAAATCCTCCACCACTGCCCTTGTTGAATTTTTAATTTGCTTCAAAACATGAATATGAGATCAATAAAATCCATCAAACATTACCTTCTGAGATTGCATAAATAATTTGGAAAAAAAATTCAAACATATAACTTTGAGGTTGTGCAACAGGTGCTGAAAACTAATTTTTTGCATAACTCTTACCTAGAAGCTCATATTCACATGAAACTTTGTCAAGATATGAATAATATCATTAAGATGATTCCCTCCAAAGGATTTTTCTCCAGCATTTGAAAATATTAAAAATTAATTGTTTCTGCAAAATTGCCTATGGGAGCCTTAAAATTGTGACAGAGGAAAAAACTCAAATTTTAAAAATTAAATCACATGAGAGGTTTTCCAATGGTAAGAGATTCCAAATGAACACTAAAACACACCAAAATAGAAATACAAACCAGAAGCTTATTTTTGGTTGATGTCGATTTCCAGTCCGCCCAGATGCTCCTACATCAAATGTGGAATCTCATTAAAAATTACATTAAATTAGGAGAAATTATGATGGCTTAAGAGGTCCTTGTAGGATGGATTAAGGGGATCTATGAATTAAGCTCCTAGGACAAAATGATGGCTTAAGGGAATAAAATTTGGTGAATTTTCCCAAGGCAACTAAATTTCATTAAGTTAAATATATAAAGGAACGAGTTGTTCTGATTCAAATATCTATATAAAAATTAATGATGATAACATTATGATAGTAGTTTTTCATGTTATCATCAATATTAAAGTCAAATAAATTCATTAAGCGTGTGAATTATTGCTTGATATATATTTTTTTGACAACTTAAAAATGTTATATATATGTATCACAAACTAAGTATATCAAAACAATTCTTAAAAAGTTCAAAATGTGTGAATGTAATCCATCATTTACACCTCTAAAAATTAGAATTAAAAAAAAAACACCAATTAAAAAGTTGATACAATATTAATTAATAGATTATTTAATATTTCTTACTAATTTTTTGTCTCATCATTATACTATTAACATTTTTTTGTCTTATCATCAAATGAAAACCCCAACATCAAAATTAAATAACATCATTGTGTTTTCACTATTGTCATCATTTTTCTTAGGTCTTAATAAAGTGTTGCAGCTCTCTGTTGCATCTCATCATATCACTTTGTTTTCCTTTTCAGAATAGAATTATCTCCTTTCCTCTAGCCATCATTGATGAATGTCTAAGTCCACATCAATGGACCTAACAACATCAACAACATTTTACATATTAGATGCAAAACACCTCAAATGTGGTGGAATCACTTCTTCATTTTGAATAACATTTATTTTCTCTTGAATGGATCTAACATTAGCATTGATCTATGCTCACAAGCAAGCCTCATCGAATCCAAGTGGTGGAGGTGGGGAGTTATGAGGTGGAGGAGCTGGAGGGGGAGGTGGATGTGTTGGTGGATGGGGTGGAGATGGAGGGTGTGGAGGTGAAGGGGGCTGAGGAGGTGGATTAAGGATATCATCAATATTGAATTGATCCATTATCTATATAAGTGAACTTGCATTAAATTATAAGTTTCAAAATGTAAGATTCATGTTTAAAAATCCCCTTAAACCATTCAATATAAATGATCTATTGAATACAAATTAAAAAATGTGTAAGGATCATTTATGTCTAAGGAATGTAAATGAAAAAATAAATAATTGTTAATGTGATGTGAAATCTCATTAAAAATTACATTAAATTAGGAGAAATTATGATGGATTAAGGGGTCCTCGTAGGATGGCTTAAGGGGGTCTATGAATTAAGGTCCTAGGACAAAATGATGGCTTTGGGGTTTATGGTTTAGGGTTTAGGGTAATAGGATGGCTTAAGGGGATCTATGAATTAAGGTCCTAGGATAAAATGATGGCTTTAGGTTTTAGGGTTTAGAGTTTAGGGTTTAGGGTTTAGGGTTTAGGGTAATAGGATGGCTTAAGGGGATAAGATTTGGTGAAATGAAAGATAGTGCTTCTAGCTTTAACTAATTATTTTTACATCAATGTCAAACTAAATGCATGATAAATCATGAAGCACTATCTTTCTCAACTCTATGTGTTTACTATAAGTTAATATTTTAAAGGGTTATCAAAAGGTTGCAATGTTCTATAAAATTCTTATTGGTTGAGCTATTCATGATATAACTATAATGTTAGTTGTGTTTTGAAACATAAAAGGCTTCCAAAATGAGTTACTTCCAAATACCTTACACCATTTATTAGGGGAAGGTAGAGTAACAAGTTAAAACATAAAAAGCTTTGCAGTAGCCACAATTTGAACTTATCATTGAAGAATTTGACAATGTGTTAAATGAATTTTTTGGTTTTCAATTACTTTACCTATCACTTTTGGATCCATCACACCTAATATTATGTTCTATGTAATGTATAGTGCTACATTCTCCCTATATTAACCCACTTTTGACAATTTAGGATAGTATCTATGGTCTACCCTTGAATTTATAGAAATTCCTATATTTAGAGAAAATCATTTATTGAATTGTTTTGATTGGAGGTAAAAAAATGAGTTTTGAAGGGGCCCAGAACCCTTTACAAAATAAAGCAGCTGAAAAAAAAGAAAGCAACATAATGCAGCAATCAACCCAACGTCAATGAACCAACAGCCAAAAAGTAGCCAAAAAGAAGGCAGCCAACCAACACCACTACATATTGTTCAAAATCTCAATAGCCTCCATTTCACTAGCAACCATCTTCTACACATTATCCATAGTATCAGACACCTCTATACGAGAGGCCCCACCCTGAGCTTTCATTTTGTTTCTATTTCTAGCCCCCAGCCCAACAATTTTTACCGAACCACTCAAAACACTACCTTTAACACCACCCTTCTCACTAGTACAATCCACATCCAGTAGCTTACCCACAATAGCAGTATCATCAGCAGACATAGTATCCTTTCTCTTATTCATAGTAATCATAGGGGAGATCACCTTGGAAAAGTTGGAAATTCCCAAAACCTTAGGGACATCTCCACTCTTCATCACAACATTCCACATTTTATCAATCTTATCCTCAAGGGATAAGATTCTCCCTTCCAAGTTCTGTTTCAAATTGACGGTTTCCTCTACCACAATATTAAGAGAGTCCATTAGATCATCAATTTGGCTTTGGACAGAAGGATTCTCAGCCTTACTAGCAATACCTCTAATTCTAGCATTAGTCATGTTAATCTCATGGAAAAACCACTTAAAAAGTTTAAATAGCATATGAGCACTATCACGAGCCGAGCCCAACACATCAGACAACTCCTCTCTGTCAAAGTTCTAAATCCCTTTCCCCACAGTAACATCCTCATCAGAAGAACTAACATGAGCCTTATCAACAGAAATATCCTTACCTTTTCCAACAGAGACAGGAGTCTTCATCTTTTGAATGGAGCAAGTGATCTCCTTCACAACAGCCTTCCTTTTCATCAGCCTATCCACATCTACTTTGCTAGTTCCCACAGTATGTCCTCCACCCACAACCCTTTCCTTCCCCTGCTTCTACATCCCAATGTCAGCACCCAGAGAAGCCTCACCAAAGACACCTCCAACCAAGGAAAGAGGGAAACCCTTCTCCAAGAGTTGGTCAACAGTTCTCAACACCCTTATTTTCTAGCTCCCATCCTCAGTCTCCTACAATTGTCTAGTCATTGGGGGAGGAGAGGAAGCTTCCCCATAAAGTTCATTTTTGTCCTTAAACCCCTTAGAATGAACATTCATTGCCACCTCATCACTGCATGTCGTATAGCCCTCTTTGTCATCTAGCTTCCTTTTCCCAGCCTTACCCTGAATAGGGGAATTGGGGCTCTCCTCAAAAGAGGCATACAAATCTAGGACATAATCAACATCATCATCCCTATCAAACTCAGACTCTTTGTTCAAAATAAGCCTCCTCTTCTTATATTTTTTACTAACCCTTTCCTATTCCGATGCCATTTCATAACCCTCCCAAGGTTTAGCAATATCTTCCTTCGGGGACACAAGAGGTTTTTGCACCTCATGATATTTGACATGTTCATAGATCGGGAGAATTAACTACACATGCAAGACATGGTTTCTGGGGTTTTTCATATGATCCTTAATCCCCAAGTCAAGCGACATCAACAAGTAGTATGGAAAGGAAATCCATTTCTTATGCCTTAAATGGTTAAGCAAAAGGAAATGATAAGTGTTAATTGTCGTATACTTGCCTTCCAAGGTGACATACCTCATAATCTCTTCAACAACATCACACCACAATGCTTTAAAGGAGCTCCTCTAATAACCACCACTCCTCATCATCTTCAAATCAACATCCTCATTCCCTTTAAAGAAAATAGACATTGCAACCTGCAATTCTTTTTTTGCTATGAACACCTTCATACCATGCATAGCCAAGCCAGTAATTTGAGCTATGAATTATTCATCAACCACAACTTCCCTTCTGCCCAAATTTAGGGTTCTCTCATTCCACCCTTGAGCAACCAAATCAGTGACCTTGGGGTTGTTACCATGCAATTTCTCCGTATATAGAGTTAAGCCACCCTTCTCTAAAATCTCTCACACTTCCTTCTTCTGCTTAGAAGAAACACAGGACTTAGGCTCTGCATAGTTTCTATCCCCACCCATCACAAACGACTTAACAAACAGAGGCCAAGAACAACGTAGAAACCTCAGGAGAATAAGACAGATACCACCCAAAGCAGAATTATAAAACAGAAGACTCTGGAAAATAAGATGAATATCACCTAGAATCTATGCAAAGCTAGCAGAAGGATAGATATGAAATGATGAACTTGAACTCCAGTCCGTGTGAAAACTGTCCCCCATAATTAAAACTTGAACATCCCCATTCATAATATTAGGCCACATGATTAAGGACATGCACAACTCAATGCAAAATAAGATCAAAAGCAACTTGAGGTTAGCATTCATTGTTAATAATAGTCGTTGCCTCAAAAGGAATAGGATCATTTAAATCCCACTCCTTTCTTTCTCTAACACCAAAGTTAGCGAAGAAATCAACTAACATATTTCCCTCTCTAAATATGTGGGAGATATAAAAGTATCAAAGGAATTGATAATTTCAATGGAATCCCTAACCAAGGCCTCAATAGTCCAAGACGGAGGTGAAGCATTCTTCAAATTATTTATAATGTTCAAAGAGTCACCCTCCAACTAGACCTTCCTATACCCTTTGCTTTGAGCCATTTTAAGTCCATGAAGAACCCCAATTGTTAAACAACATTGAGGTTCTTCATTTTGAACGTGATGATAGCTAGAACCTAAAAATGTTGAAGCTTGGGTGGCCCTTAGATTAATGGACTTGCAAGTTAGTGAAAAAGGTAGAGTTCATGAAGGAATGGAAAATATGTGTAGAGCCTTTTAATTATACCTGTACTATGCAATGACATTGAATCATTTAGAAAACCATTTTTTCTTCACTAGACAAAATTTTCTTGTGGAATAGTCAATTGAGATAGCTCTTGTTTCAACTGACCACCCTCTCATGAAATCTCATTCATGTTATAATCTTGCATGATCTTATCATGAGAAGCCTTTATCCTCCCCTTCCATGAGAAGCCTCTCTTGAAATTTTTGAGGCCTTAACACCCCTAACAAGAGGAAGGTGGTTTTTAACTTCCTCATATCTTCCCTTACAAATGTGGTTATTTTGTAGGAAACCAGGTTGTTTGATGAGTATAATTTTGGTCTTCTTTCTTTAATAGGAAGGCTCTAGTCTATAGCTTATTCTACTACTCAATGCATCTAGTGGTCTTTACATATTATGCAACATTTATGTAGGAGCATCCCTAGGTAGAATGACCTAATGTTGCATCATTTTAGAAAAGTGATTTTAGTTTAGTTATTTATTTTTTATTAGTTTATAGTTACCAATTTGTGGTATAGAAATTTATTTCATTTCACCATAATTTGAAATTGTCTTTTTCAATTTTGAGCAAGTTTGAGTTAGTGTTAGAATACATCATGTTAATGTTTGAAGTGATTTGGATGAGGAAAAGATTATAAATTCTTGAATGTTTATGGGTGGAAAATTTTGCATATTTATAAAAAAATTCTATTTTCGAAAGTTATTGAGATTTCATGCCAAAAAAGGAATATTGATTAGTTTAATTCCAAATTGCCTTGTGAGTTTTTTAAACCTAAATCATAAAGGAGGTTCAAGGATTACTCTGGTAGAAAACTATATGTATGTTAATATGTTAGAGAGTAGGTATTAATATGCAAATGAAATATAATTTCCAGAAATTGAAATATTCAAGCATATAGATTTTAAAAATAAAGAAATGCAAATGAATTTTTTCCATTTTAAAATATTTAAACAATCAGATTTAAAACATAAAGCAATGTGAATGAATTTTTTTCATTTGAAATATTCAAGCAGTTAGATTTAAAACACAAAGAAATGCAAATTAAACCTTGAAAATTTCCTAGTTTTCAAAGGAATTTTTTTTTGTTTGATTTCAATTTAGGGTTGAAAGGTAAGTTTTTTGGTTTTGAAAGGTAATTTTTCTTGTTTGATTAGGGTTTAGGGTTAATTTCAATTTAAGGTTGATTTTTTTCTTTGATTTCAATTAGTGAGGGTTCCATTGATGTTTTTTTGTTTCATTTCAACTAATGAGGGTTTCATTTCTTTGTAGGTGGATTGAAATAAAAAAACAATACAAATACAAAAAATGCAAAAAAAAACCTAGATTCATAACTAATAATCAAAAAAATGAAAAAAACTTATAGAAAATGGTGGTAGGACTTACCTAGAATTTGATGTCACCCTTACTCAATCGAGATCCCAAACTGCTATAGTGAATAATGAGGTCACATTGGTTTTTAAAAAAAAATACCTTTAGGAAATGGGATCCCGATTTTTAGAAAAACGGGATCCCAATTTGTAGAAATTGGGATCCTATTTTCTAAAATCAGGATATCATTTCCTTCAAGATGGTTCGACATACCAAAAATAAATAGGATCCCATTTTAATTTTAGGCTCGGGACCTCAAAGCTAAACGAGATCCCAATTATCAAAACTGGAGATCCCGTTTCATTGAGCCCGATTTCAACATTTTTTCTAAGGCTGAAACTTCCACCTTAAGTGGACTCATCTTTTTTGCTTTTACCTAAATTTTCATTTGGTAGTAGTAGACAAATTTTCTAAAATGGTACATTTCATTCCTTGCAAGAAGACTAATGATGTCATACATGTTGTTGACTTATTTTTCAAGGAGATTGTGAGATTGCATGGATTATCTAAGAGTATAGTTTCAAATAGAGACATTAAGTTTATTAGATACTTTTGGAGGACATTGTGGAAGGAGATGAAAATAGATTTGAAGTTCAGTTCAACATATCACCCACAAACGAATGGACAAATAGAGGTAGTAAATAGAATTCTTGGGTAACCTATTAAGATGTTTGGTTGGTGAGAAGGCAGGAAATTGGGATATAGTTCTACCACAAGTAGATTTTGAATACAATAATTTAGTAAATTGAAGTACAAGGAAGAAACCATTTGAGATTATGACAGAAGTAAATCCCAAAGGAGTTTCAAAGCTAAGAAAAATTAGTATGGAGAACACAAGGAGGGCAGAGGCAGTAGAGTTTGTAGACTTCATGGAGACCTTGAATAATCAAGTCCGGAAGCACTTGGAGGACATGAACAATAAGTATAAGGAGAAGGCAGATGAGAAAAGAATAAAAAGAGTTTTTTGTTGGTGATAAAGTGATGGTATATCTGAGGAAGGAGATATTTCTAGTTGGAACATATAATAAGATGAAGATGAGGAAGTCTGGATTGTGTAAGATTCTAAGGAAGTTTGATTCTGGAAATGCATATGAGTTACCGAAGACATTGGGTATATCATTTATTTTCAATGTTGTAGACATATATAAGTATCATGAAGGGAAATCAAGTGGCACTAGAAATGAAGTGGATTTGAAGGAACAGTTACCACACCAACCACTAGAGGATATTGAACAAATTTTGGATATCAGAACTAGAAGGAGCACTAGGAACAAGCAGTACAAGGAATATTTGGTGAAG